>JAMPIV010015949.1:0-24826 GCA_024509875.1 Oreohelix idahoensis
CTGAGGTACTAAAACGCTAGGTATGGTCTAACCTCAGGCTTTACTGGAATCTGATAGTATCCTTTACTCAGATCCACAAATTTTTTTTTTTTTGTTTTGAGAAATATTTAGCTTTATTTAGCCTGGCAAACAACTGATTTGTATCCGGCAATGGATCCACCTGTCCTTCTGTGATAGCATTCAGTCTCCTGTAATCTATACATAGTCTATGTTCTCCAGAGAGTTTCCTTAAGAGCACCACACTGGAACTATACGAAGATTCACTGTGTGAAATAATTCCTTCCTTCAACAAATAGTCTATCTCTTCCTTCAAAGCTTTCTCCTTAGCAAAAGGAATCGAATAGGGTTTCATACAGACAGGTGTGGGGTCTATCAGTTTCATATCATATTCCAATAAGTTTGTATGCCCCGGTCGGTCTGTGAGCACCTCTGTATGATTATCTAGAACCTGTTGCACTCTCTCTTTCTGATTTTTCGTTAAATGTGTACTGATTTTCACCTGTGCCGCTGTCTCACATGATAGATTTTTTCTTTCCCCTTCTTATCTATCTTATAATTGGTTCTAGACACCTTCTCTAGAACTGTATATGGACCTTGCCATCCAATTTGTAACTTATTCTGACTACCGGGTAGAAGAAGCAGTACCTTCTCTCCCACAGCCAAATCTCTGTCCTTAGCCTTCCTGTTGAAATAGGCAGCATGTTTCTTCCTGGCTTGTCTCAAATTTTCATTGGCAAGATTTCAGCCAGTTTTTAAACGAGTGGTCAGCTCATTCACATATTGGTATGAGGATGTAATATTTTCCTCTGCCTTTTCATCCGTCCACGTTCTTAACAGCGCTACATATGGACCTTTAATTTTGTGGACCTATTTGTCCATGCACCGGTATGGTCTCTTCCACTCGAAGCTCTATAGTGATGATTTTTCTTCCCAGAATTATCATGTACAAAACGACCGCTACCAATTCTTTTCTTGGGGCTTTCTCCCCACTTAGAATTCTTGATGAGAGATTTCCTCTCTACATCCTCTTCCTCCAGTTTGTTTAAGTCCGATTGAGGGATTTTCGGCTTATCCTGGGGTAAAACATCTTTTTGCACTCTCTGCATAGTGGCCATTGTAAAACAGTTAATTGAAGCTTGTCCGTGAAAAGAGGCTTCCCATTCCATTTGGTCCACTTTATTAAATTTATTTTTCTTTTCAGTGTCAGTCCTGCGTTTGCCCCGTGGCGTGTCCAGGTCCTGATCAATGTTCCCACTTGTGGGTGTTCCCTCATGTGCTATGCTACACCTTTCTACAAAATTCTCAATGTCCCACCTTGCCTTGGGCCAATAATAATTGTGAGCCACCTTTTGGATGATGGTACCAATTTTCTCATGGTCCCCATCTTGTTTCACATGTAGGCTCCTTATTAATTCTGCCCTATATGCCTTTGGAAGAACCAACTGTCCGTGACCATTGGATCTAGTTCTGGCCTTCCTGTAAATCAACTTGTTTTTCATGTAAAAATCTCCCTTGCCTGGAGTTGTATGACAAGTTGACAATTTCCTAAAACAAGGCTTGAGGGTCTTATCCCCAGCCTGTGCCTTCCTCATCTCTTCTGGAGTGGTATCTATCAGAATATCCTCCTCCTGTCTTGAGGTTGACCTGACCTGAAGGGTGGCCATAACTATAGGGTTCCTTCTGCAACGGTCAGTGTCATGATTGTTCATCTTACAATTTTTACACCATCTCTTTCCTTGGTTGAAAGATTTTCTTTCATCATATTTCCTTTCATCGAATTGTGGGTTTTTATTTTTATTGTCATACCGTGGCCTATCAAACTGGTGCTTACCTTTGTTTTGATCTCTAGGATCAAATTTATTAAAGTTCTGTGGTGCCTTAAAATTTTCTACCTGTTTCTTTTTATTACCTGATACCTCTGCCTGAGCTGCTTGATACCTTTCTGCAACATTTAGTAACTCACCCAGCCTCTCTGCACCTTGTTCCATGAGAAACTTTCTCAGGTCTGGAGCCATGGACTCTCTTAATTGTTCTATAAGGATCATTTCCTTAAGATCTTGGGTTTTCCCCAGAGAAGTCCATTTCTCCAAGTATGTCTCTAACCGTGCAGAAAACTGGTGATAGGTTTCACCTGACAGTAGTTTAGCATTCCTAAATTTTTTCCTATAAAATTCTGCGTTCTTTTCATATCTTAACAAAAGAGCCTGCTTTAGCATGTCATAATTTTCTTGATCACCTCTGCTCATTTTGGCAAAAACTTCATAAGCTGCCCCACGAATCCCTTGAGATAACTTTAAGCTCCACCTTTCTCTCTCTAACCCATACGTGGTAGCTAATAGTTCATATCTATTTAGATAGCTCTCAATATCATCTTCTTTCTCAACAAAATGATCTAAATGAAAGTTCATAGATGAGGTTGAGGCTCCCTGACTAGCAGTAGCATCAGAGGCAAAGGGACTGGCACCATTTTCAGGAGCATGGCCTTGAAACTCAAACCCCCTTAGTCGTAACTCGTGCTCCCTTTGTAATCTCTTCTCCTCCTTTTCTGCTTCCCTTTCTGCAGCCTGTCTTCTTTCCTCGGCTTCCCTTTCTGCAGCCAATTTCTTCTCTTCAAACTGGAGCCTTTTAATCTCCTTATCTGCCTCCAATGCTTTAGCCTCTTTGTCAGCCTCAATCTGCAACCTCTTAGCCTCAGCCTCAATCTGCAACCTCTTAATTTCTTTTTCAGCCTCTATTATCTTATCTTCGGCCAATCTTTCAGATTCTAATTTTCTTTCGGCCTCTTTTTCTAATCTTCGTTCTTCACGTTCAATATATTTGTCACATTCAGCAGTGACATAAGCAATCATAATTTGCCCGTCCATTCCTAACTCTTTAGCAGTCTGCTTAGCAGCCGATCGAAATTTGGCCAGGTCCACCATTTTCTAACAGGTAAATGTATATAATGTCTAACTAAACAATACAATCTATAATTAATTATCCAATGACAACCACAGGCACTGAGAGCTCAACTTTATTTAATTCCACCCAAGGATACCTTTTAAATTTTTATTATTCCCTGAAGTGAATTACCCCCAATATTTATAATAGTGAAAGATTCAAAATCCCGGACAGGACCCCAATATATGTGGTAAAGTGGGATGTTGTAAATATTTATAGGGGACTTAGTGTACTGACTGAGATCAGCTGTGAAGGTATATGTATCTAATAAGTGTGGTGTATTACAGATGACCTTACTTGCTACCACATTTATACCTCAGTCAGAATTATTCTGGAATATTGTGATGACTACGTTAAATGTCTAGGGTTATGAAAATGATGAAGTGTAAGTCACAACAACAACAGACAGATAAACAGTTTAATTTATTCCACAACACTCTACAACACTGTGACACTCACACACATATAACACTCTATAAGACTATCTTAAATGAGTCAAGTGTTTAAGTTTAAAAATATATGTATTAATTCTTTCAATGATGGGTATCCTGATTCAACTACACAGTGAACCAGGAATCACAATCAAATGTAATTACAAGTATTATGTACACAGTTTATATACAGTAGAACTCCATTTATCCGAACCCCAATTATCCGAACATCCAATTATCCGAACACTTTTTCCCAAAAAAAAAAAAAAAAAAAAAAAAAAAATCAGGAGCCACCAGTTATGTTAGACTACATTTCTGAATCTTTTGATGCGGCAAGCTTCAAATGTGTGCGAACAATTTGTAGAGGATATGATGGGCTAATGGTCGGTCGCTTACGTACAAGATGTCAGTTAGATCATAAAGTCAGTTAATATCTGGTTCACCAATCCAGTGTACGTGTGCGTTCTAGGCAGAACACTGGCTAAACAGACAGTTCAACTTAAAATAATTGTGTCTGCTACTACAGCAGAATAATTTTGGTGTACAAGTATTTCTCTGTGCGGTATAGCATCTTCCAGTAGGCCTAAAGCATATAAAAGGAACCGCAATGTTTTGTCAATTGAAACGAAAACAGAAATTATCAAGAGACTAGGAAAAGGTGAAACTGTATCTTCACTTGCAAGGATTTTCAATGTTGGGAAAGCTACCGTCTCTGACATCAAAAGTAACAAGGATAAAATTATGAGTTTTGCATCGAAATTGGATAGTAAAAATGGGTCGAAGAAACGTAAAACCATGAGAAATGCGAAAGATTTGAAATTGGAAGAAGCTTTGTATATATGGTTTGTGCAAAGAAGAAGCAAAGGGGAACCTGTCTCTGGCTCTCTATTGTGTGAAAAGGCACTTCAGTTCAACAATCAACGTGACGGTCCTCCTGACTTTAAGGCTAGCCAGGTATGGTTAAGAAACTTTAAATCTCGTCATGGCATACGAGAATTGGAGATTCAAGGGGAATCTTTATCTAGCGATGCAACTGCCGCTGAAAATTTTAAAGAAACATTCTTGGCTTTTTTGGAAGAAGAAGGTTGTTCACTCGATGATGTGTATAATGCCGATGAAACTGGCTTATACTGGAAATCATTGCCTCACAAATCACTTGCATCTCAGCAAGAAGCATCTGCCCCTGGGTTTAAAAAGTGCAATTTTGGTAGCCGCGAATGCCAGTGAAAGTCATCGTTCACCGGTGCGGTGCTAATGATCGGCGAAGCCAAAAAAAAACCACGTTGTTTAAAGAATGTAACATGTCTCCCATTGTGCCACAAAGCACAGAAGAGTGCTTGGATGAATAGTGAAATATTTCTTGATTGGTATACAAATCAGTTCATCCCAAATGTGAAGAGGTTGAGAGAACAAGAAAAGAAAACTGGAAACGAATTTCTTCTACTGGACAATGCACCATCTCATCCAGAGACGGATACATTGAATGCAGTTGATGCAAATTTTAAAGTAATTTTTCTGCCTCTCAATGTAACATCACTGATTCAACCAATGGATCAGGGTGTTATAGCAAAGCTTAAAAAGATGTACAAGAAGGAAGTCCTGCGTCGTTTATTGTTGGCTGAAGATGAAGAAAGTGTGGTGGCGTTTTCCAAAAAGCTTAATCTCAAAGACTGCTGCTATATGTTAGCTGATGCTTGGACCACCCTGTCACAGGATAATCTTAACAAGGCTTGGAATAGATTGCTTGGGAAAAAGAAGGAAATGAAACTACTGCAGTGGACACAAATGATGATTGTATAAATGAAGTTGTGGAACTGTTTCAAGCAATGCCCGGATTTTCGGACTGTGACAAAGATGATGCACACATGTGGCTAGAAGATGATAATGATTCTGGTTTTCCGTTTTTGAATGACGAAGAAATGTTGTTTTTGTGCAAGAAGAAAAAAAAATGCATGTAGCGACCGATGATGAAGACTCCTCAGAAGTACATGATGTACTTCTAGATTATGAAGAAAACCCAAAACGTCGACCAAGTCCTGAAGAGGCCTTTATAGCACTAGACACGGCGATGGCTTGGTACGAGCAAGAAGATGACAGCTGTCCTACACAGCTTCTGCTGTTGAAGAGAATGCGGGACTTAGCAGCCAAAAGGAGACTATCCAGTTTTGGTGCAAAAGAGGACTCCTCATTATTTTAAATAGTGGGCTACATCTGTGCAAGTACATGTATACGTAAGTTTCGCCTGGTTTTGAATCGTTTGTAATGTTATTTTGAAAACATTTCTCTTTCTTAAAAAATAATAATTAATACAAGTAGTACATGCACTGCAGTGAAATAAAAGATTTTGGTGATACAGTGATCTAATACAGTGTGGGTATTATTATTACAGCACAATTAAATATGTTTTATAGTGTATTTTCCTTGTGATGGTTAATTATTTTTAGAAATATGTGTACATGTACTCGATACATTATGTAATCCAATTATCCGAACATTTGATTATCCGAACGATGCTCGGTCCCATGGGGTTCGGATAAATGGAGTTCTACTGTATATGAACTTTGTATTGACATAGTTTATTATTATTATTCTATGTGTGTAATTTGTGCAGTAGTAATATGAGGTAATACTGGTTTTGTTCAAGCTTGGTTGTTGTTTTTCATCATGACTTCAAGTGTTTGATTATCGGGGAAATAGTATTGGGAAAAGTTCACAGTTCCTGTCATTTGAACCAATTAATTGTCCCTCTGTGGTTAACAAAATGTCAATTTTTGAGGGGGCCCATAATGTTGAGCTACTCTGGCCACAGAAGCTTATCTTTCGTGATGGCGGCAGGAAAAGACTCCTCTGCTCGATTGCTTCACTGTGTTCTGGAGACACCTCACTGGTCGCTATCTGGACCAAGGAGTATGCTGTCAGCCTCTGGATTCAGCAAAACTCAGACCAGGTGCTGCTTCAATAACTAGGACCACAGTCCCACAATTCATGGAAATAATACACAGATACGTTGACTGGCGATGAATAATGGCACAAATTCCGATCTGCCTCTGTCCCAGACTTTTATTTAGCAAAATATGATCTGGCTCTCAACGCACTGTTTCTTAGTAAGTTTATTTTAAAATGTGGCACTGACTTGACGCTCCTAATTGACTATATTGGCGGGTCTAACCAATCGGGCCATGTTTACACAGCTTTTAAAAAAAAGTACCCCTACTCACGTTTCCCTAACAACAAAAAATTAGTATTTGTAGTCCGACTAATCGTGTTTAGCCTTACATTTACTTCTATCCAGTCAAATAGGATTTTACATGGTGGCCCATTTCCCGTAAAATAGTGGTTTCAAAACATGCCACTGTGCGATTATTTTTTGGTGTTGTCTGACACCCTCACTATTTTCTTTTGGCTATAATTTGTTAATTCCTAGACTATTTGCGTAACACTTAACATATTCTTTGTCAGCAAGTCCTAAGGAACCCAAATATATAAATTTAATGGGGCTAAGGGGCTGCGTTCAAAATATGCATTTTCTTCTAGGATAGTCGTGCTGTTACCACCTCCTCACTTCCAAACTTTTAGGGTGTCTGCTGTACTGTCAGGCTTTCAAACGTAAACCAGTATAATGTCATGTTTCCTAATAAGCGTTTCTCAGGTTTTTAAACCTAACTCTCGTAGTTGTAGTGTTTTTTATCACGGTCTATTTGAAAAAAAGTTAGTGCCTCTGGCCTTTCGCGCGGGGAGGGTGGCATTAATTGTATATCGCGAGACGCGTGTTCGTGTTGCATGCGTTCCTGCTTTCAGCCCTCCCTCTCTCTATCCTAATTCCATCTGTCCTTCCGTTTATGTTAACGTAGTGTATAAAATGAAATTAATGGAAGTATTAATTTAGGTCATTACGCAATGTGCCTAGCTCAAGGTCTTCTTAGAAATACAGTACACGTTTTATTGTAGAAAGCGTGTAGTGATGCAGTAGGCTTTACTATCAACGTGAAAGCGTGAGAATATGCAGACGAAGCATAAAACAGGGGTTTTTATTGTTCAACTAGCATGCCGTTCTATTAACACAGGCGTACGCTATTGGAAAGCACGGGTCTTTAACCATTTCTCTTTCCTTTTATTGAATTTATGTGTTAGGCTTTACATTTACCTTTTAATTTATATATGTGGATTTAGAATGTTTCACGACAACTGTTAAAAATAGAGTGGTTGATAAGGGGCATCCCTGTCGTACTCCTGTCTTCGCCTCAAAAGTTAGGTTGCTCTGCCCAACGCTATACGTAAAGTTGGCATAGAGGCTTTTTATGATCAATAATGATCTAATGGACCGGAAATTGACTAAATAACTAACGTTTCTTTTATGACAACATGTCATGTCTTGAAGAAACAACCAAAAACTTACATTTTAAGGTTATTTTTAAGAAAATGATGAGTTAAATCCGTTTCCCGGATGAAACTTGACAGAAGAGTATCTTGATTGTCTGTTGATTTAATCTGCATCTCCGCACCTTCCTGTCTCCAGTTCAAGTACTGTTTATCAATTGTGTTGTTGGCTTCTTTCCATAATCAAACTGTTCATGCACACCGTCATTTGCGCACTTTTCTATTTTCGGGAGAGTACATATAAGGGAAACAATACAATTATTGTCTAACTTTCAACCACACTTGCACCCCTTAGCTGTTGCTGAAAGTTAATGTACTCTCTCAAAAATAGAAAAGTGCGCAATTGACGGTGTGCATGATGTGACCAACCGACCGACGTACTTACGGCGGGAATTATGGTATTGGATTACATTTGTCCTCGTTTTGTGAGTCATATTTTTGTTTCGCTCCGGGTGGCGTAAAATGTTTCATGACTTTTGTCGTCGATTAGGGAATTGTATTGCTTGTTTCGTCGTTTCATTAGTCTTACAAGACATTATTCCACTTTTGCAAATTTTGTGAATTTTGAGAGTGACAGCTGTCGATCCTTTATCTTCCCTGGCTGTACTATTGATTTTTTTCCTTCTGGCTAAGTAAAAGTGCATTATTTCTTTATCGTATGCCAATTTCTCACAAGTTCATGTTTTTTGCTAGACCAACTTTGTCAATGTTCTTGGTTATCGATTAACACAGCTACATTATGTATCACCCTAGCTGTATTATTGTGGGCCTATCTATTTCTATCTCTCTCTCCGCACGTTTATGTGTCAACAGCAAACACATAACTTATCCTTTTACCCATATTATCATTAATTCTCTCTCTCTCTCTCTCTCTCTCTCTCTCGCCGTGAGTATACGTGTCTTCTGCAACACCAAAGACGCAGTTTATCATTCTACCGATCTTAAATATGTCTTCTTCTTTCTTTCTTTCTTCCTTTCTCTGTCTGTCCTTTCTCTCTCTCTTTCTCCCCATGTATACGTATCTTTCTCAAAAGCAGACACATTATTTGTCATTCTACCGATCTCATCATTAACTGTCTTTCTCTTGTGTTCTCTCTCTCTCTCTCTCTCTCTCTCTCTCTCTCTCTCTCTCTCTCTCTCTCTCTCGTTCTCTATCTGTGCACGTATCTATCTCACCAACAAACCAAATTTCTTCGCCTGCCTATCTTAATCATTAACTTTTTCTCTTCACTCTCACTCTCTTTCCTCCATTCACTACCACTCTCTGTCCTCCATTCACTAGCATCAACATTCTTACACACACACATCCAATTTATCACCCTATTAACGCTTTTGCTCTAGTGTACAAGAACTCGTCATCTCCGTCTGTGGCCATAACTCGCGTAATCTAAAGACACGTGCTAATTCGCGTCATACCATTTTTGGAACAGTCTTAGTGGCATTTTTTGGAACAGCCTTAAGTAACTTACTAATCCAAGCTTACGACATTTTATGGGGTAACGTAAAGATCTTACTAATCTATTTATGTTCAATTATGTAAACGCCAAAGCAGGGGCGTACTTCCGTTTTTGGTACCCAGGGCGGATCCCACCTCTTGCACCCCCTCTTATAGAAAAACCCACTTGCAAGTACATTTTTTTAACAGTAAGAACTATCATAGTACTATCCTATGGCACCACTTTCCTGGCTGTTACCCGGGGCGGACTCCCCCCCCCCCCCCCCCCCCCCCCCCCCCCCCCCCCCTTTAGTACGCCACTGAGTCGCGGAAATTATGTTAATTCGTGTCTCAGACATCTTCTTTGACAACAGAAAGGTATCATATTATCACATTACATTCGTTCATTCATTGCATGTTTCCTTTCAGCGTAGGTTGGACCTTCCAAAACAATGACTATCATTTTTATTGTTCTTTGCCATTCGTTAAAAGTCTCCCCATGTCTTCTTTGTCGTTTTCATAGCTGTTTTCAATTTACTTTTCCATATTTTTTTAAGTCTCCCTCTATTTCTTTTACTCCGTGCGTTCCAGAACAAAGACTGCCTTGTAATGCTGTCAGTTAGTTTACACATTGTGCATTCAATCCATCACCAGCATCTATTCGCCACATTCTGTCCAACTGGCATTTGTTTGGATCTTGTCATCAGCTCCACGTTGGTTGATTTTGCCGTACCACTTCAGTCCTTTCTTGCTACGCAAGAACGTATTTACGCCAGACCCAAACCTCAGAAATGAGGTATCTGTGGAAGGGGGTTGAAATAACAACAAGAGACATAGTCAGGAACCAGACGATAGTCAAGGCTAAAAACCCAACCGCTGCAGACCCAAGTAGAACAGCTCCAACTACGATGGTTTGGCCATGTCTGCATACTTTGAGAAGATCGGCTACCACTACAAGTATGGGAAACTAAAAGCCAGGGATCCAGATCTCCAGGACAACCCAGAGTCTGCTGGGAGGACAACATTAGACCACCTATGAAGGACCGAGGGCTAGAATGGAACCAGGTCAGGAGGAAGACAGCCGATAGGATAGTATAGCGCTCTCCCTTCTAAACCTCTACACCTCACAGTAGAAGAGGAACGACTAAATTAGTAAGTAAGAACGTATTTACGAAAGCCCAAGGTCAGACACCGCAAATTAAGGGACGTAACCATTACTCTTGATCACTTCTCGTTCTATTGATTATTTCCCTTAGACTACAAACTAGAAGTTCCATAATAAAATACTTCTAACCGAACTTTCTCTTACCCACTCTAACGGTTACAGCATATACATATATATATATATATAATATTATATATAATATATATATATATATATATTATATATAATATTTATATATATATATATATATATATATATATTTATATAATATATATATATATATATATATACCTGTCACAAAAAGTAGGGGATACTGAATTTAAAAGTTATCCAAAGACAATATATTTCAAATTAGTTCATTTATTCCTTCGTACAAGTAAACTTGAGCATCATAACAAGACATTTGCGGTATAAGAAGTGTTATGGCTTTACTCAGATGATTTTAGTCGCACTGGCAACCAAGGTGGGGTAGGTACTTCATTTTCACAAAAATATTCCAATATTTCTAAAAACATGTAGGGCTCCCGTTTGCCGCTAAACATGCATTGCAACGACGTCTCATACTGCAAATAAGCCTTCTGATGTTGTCTTGAGGAATTCTTTGCCACTCCTGCTGAAGGGCCTGGGCTAACTGCTGAAGAGTCTATGGAGCGGCTGGACGTTGTTGGACGCGTCTTTTCAGGAGGTCCCACAAATGCTCAATAGGAGACAGGTCGGGGGACATCGGCGGCCACGGTAACGTTCGGATATGCTGCATCTGAAGGTGATCTTGGACGACGCGAGCACGGTGAGGACGTGCATTGTCATCCTGGAAGATGAAATCTGGTCCGTGCCGTTGAGCAAATGGCACAACGATAGGCTCGATGATGTTGTCACGGTAGTAGAGCCCTGTGATATTGACCTGGCATATGTGAAGGTCGGTCCTGTCATTCATACAGATGCCTGCCCACACCATTACATTGCCACCTCCATAACGGTTGTGTGCAACAGTTGCAGGAGGCTGGTAACGCTCACCTCGCCGTCGCCAGACACGTATTCGACGATCTTGAAAATCCAAAACGAAATGGGACTCATCAGAAAACATCACTGATGCCCACTGTTGATTGGTCCACCGATGATGACGTTGGCACCAATCCATTCTTGCTCGCCTGTGTTGTGGTGACATGGGCAAAGCTACAAACGGTCTGCGTGAGGCCAGTTGCACTTGGTGCAAACGGTTTCGTACTGTTTGAGTTGAGACCCGGATCCCAGTGGTCTGTTGAAGGTGTTGCTGAAGTTGAGTAGCATTTAGAGTCCGAGTTCTGAGGGCCTGAGTAACAAGAAGTTGATCTTGGCGGCGTGAAGTGACTCTTGGGCGGCCAGTCCGAGGCAGATCAGCCACTGTGCGGAAATTTTGATACCTGTTCCACAGTCTGCTGACAACTGACTGTGAAACATTGAGGTTCTGAGCAGCATCCACTAGCTGACTTCCGGTTTGCAACATGCCTATGCCTATCCATCTCTGCTGTTCTGTCAAACGTTCCATGACGAAGAAAAGATATTTTATCTGTTGCAGAGTCATTTTATACCTGTCCATTTTGATATCATCTTGAACGGGGAAAAACTACAGAAAGTTGAAAGTTTCAATTATTTAGGCAGTAAAATGACTCAGGATGGTGACACAACAAGAGAAATTAAGTTACTAGAATTGCTTTGGCAGCTAGCGCCTTCAATAGATTATCTAACATTTGGAAATTTACGATCATTGAAATATACATACCAAGCTTCGTCTGTTTAATTCAAATGTTATCTCAGTGTTAACATACGGCTGTGAGAGTTGGAAAATAACAAAATCATTGGAGAACAAGCTGAATACATTCGAGAACAAATGTCTTAGAAAACTCATGAACATCAGTTGGAAAGAAATCAAGACTAATCGACAAATAAGAGAAGACTCTAGGCAGAAATATGTCTCCGACTATATAAGGAAAAGACGATGGTCATATATCGGTCATGTCCTACGAATGCAAAACAACAGAATACCACTACAGGCGCTCACAAGGGTTCCTGAGGGTAAGAGGAAAAAAGGAAGACCAAAAGAAACACTCAGAAGAACAATAATAAGAGAAGGAAGAACGTTGGGCCTAAATAATGTGCAAGAGCTAAGAGGAGTGGCGTCACAACGAACAACCTGGAGAGCACTGGTTTCTGCCTTATGCGCCGTGTTTGGCGCTTAAAGAATTTATTATTATTATTTATGGTGAGTAGTGTTAATCAAACCCGAGATACACTCATTTTTGTGAAAAATAATAATGTGTGAACTTTACGGATGGGCCCCACCTCTGTTCTTGGGATTGGCTTACTCATCACCAGTCACCAGGTCAACATGATATTGCACGTGAGAGTGGAGAAGAGCGTGCTCGATATGTCAGTACAACCATTAAAATACGAAATCCACTCTTTTGTAAAATAATACATACCATCTTAAAATATCCCCTACTTTTTGTGACCAGTATATATATATATATATATATATATATATATATATATATATATATATATATATATATTATATATATATATATATATATATATATATATATATATATATATATATACTACTCGTCAAAAGTCAAGGGCCACTTAGAAAAACCTTGGTTGAAACCATAAAACAAATCTGACATAAACGTAATTGGTATCAGTTAAAACGGCATTTATTGAATACCAAATTGACATGTCACATAAAGAAATGGAAACACACATTCAAACGCAATGAAGCTGTGAAGTGTGTCACCCACCTTTTCAAAAGTCACACAATAGATATTGGACAAATAGACATTTCAAAATCGGGTATGACCACCGTTTGCAGCAAGGCATTCAAGACAGCGTAGACGCATCGAGTCCACAAGGGTCCGAAGAGAATCCCGAGGAACAGCTTGCCATTCCTGAAGCAGAAATGCAGTCAGCTGTGCAACATCCATTGGCAGGGGGTGATTTGTTGACAATCTTCGACCAAGGACATCCCAGAGATGCTCAATCGGAGAAAGGTCAGGTGAATGAGCTGGCCACGCCATCCTGATGATCCCATGTTGCTGAATAAACTCATTCACCACACGAGCTCGATGGGGTCGAGCGTTATCATCTTGGAGGATGGCATTACCACTAATAGCCTCCAGAGCAGGCTGAACAATTGGTCTCAAGATTTCGTTCTGGTATCTTGGGCCGGTCAAGTTGCCTTGGATGATGTAGAGTGGAGTCCTGCTGTGTCTGTAGAAGCCTCCCCAGCCCATGACAGAACCCCTACCATAACGATCCACCTCTCGAATTGTGTCATCAGTAAATCGCTCTCCTGGTCGTCTCCAAACTCGAATCCTGCCATCATTGAATGACACAGTGAAGCGAGATTCACCAGTGAAGAGAACTTGACTCCATTGTTGCCTTGTCTATCGGATGTGCTCGCGACACCAAGCAACACGGGCTCTGCGATGAGCAGGAGTAAGAGGGATTCTGACTGCAGGACGTCGAGCAGCCAGTCCAAATTCATGTAAACGTCTGCGAACAGTGCTTTGACTGACATTAACGCTTACAGTTTGTCTCAGCTTACATCTTAGAGTGGAACAAGTCACTGTTCGATGGCGCAGGGCTGACAACAAGAGGTACCGGTCATCATGTCTATTGGTGCATCTAGGGCGACCTGGCCGGTGGCGATCCTCCACACTTCCTGTGGCCTGAAATCTCTCCAAAATTCTTTGGATAGTAGAGTGTGACACTGCAAGCCGTCTAGCAACCTCACGGACAGATAAACCACTTTCAACCCACGCTATAGCCCTCATTCTTTGTAAGGTGTCAAGACTTCTTCTCGGTGGCATGGTTTTTGCAAGTGATGAAACTACCTTAAGTCTGCTGATTGTAAAACAAATTAAGAGTGAACTCTGTTCACGAAAAGTCGCCATTGCGCGTGGAATGTCAATCAGCACAATTACTTCACCTGTTTGGTTGTACGGAAGTTTGAAAAAACAGATTAAAAATGCGAATTTATGGTCAGCAAACCAAATTGCACGTGATCACCATGGTTATCGGTGAGTTGTTTTTATGCTTAACGTGCATAGAGGACTGTCAGAGGAAGATATTGCACCCATTTTTACTAAAAACTTCCTTCATTTAATCATTCTATGCGCTTATATAAAAGTGTATTGAAAATAATAGGGTGGCCCTTGACTTTTGACGAGTAGTATATATATATATATATATATATATATATATATATATATATATATAATATATATATATATATATATATATATATATATATATATATATATATATATTATATATATATATATATATATATGTTCACATCTTGAAGGGATACATTTCCTGGTTCAAATCAGGCCATTCTTATTCACATTTGTTCTCATAATCTTTGTTTTTTTCTCTGTGTATTTTCAGACCAAATTGCTATGACCTCTCATCATCACTTTGTCTTGCAATTGGTTACGATTATAGGGCAGAAGAGCCAGGTCGTTTGCAAAATTTCAATCGTCTAGCTGTTTTATGAGAGTCTGCTGAAATCCACTTCAGTTGTTGATGTCATTATTTTCCTAATCCTGTCTAGAATCAGTAATAAAAGAAATGGTGACAAGATTTATCCCTGCCGCACTCCATTTCTTATCTCAAAGGTTTCTATAAATTGTCCTTCATGAAGAATTCTGCATTTCATATCTTCAAACCTTTTCTTTATCAGGTTAATGAACTGAAGGGTGACTACATGATGCCTCATCAGTTTCCACACCTATTCTTTGTCTACCCTGCCGAATGCTTTTACACAATCCATAAATTCAATGTAGAGTGATGAGTTTAGCTGCAAACTCTGTTATATTTTCGCAGTGTAGCTATCTGGTCTGTACAGGACCTGTTTTATCGAAAATTTTCTTTTTCTTATCTCATTTGCTTCTCTGTGACCTATTTTAAGCACTCTCGTGCGATCCAGTTTAATGTTTTCCCTGGCGCTGGTAGTAACTTTATTACTGTGTTGTTTGTGCATACGAACGAACTTTATTACTGTTTAGTTTGTGCATACAAAAGAAAGAAAATAGAAAGAAAGAAAGAAAGAAAGAAGGACAGAAAGAAAGAAAGAAAAAACGAAAGAAAGAATTAGACAACAGAAAAAAATAAAAGTGATTGACACACTGCGGATTCAATCCAGGAAGCATCCAAACGGAGCCATCATCTAACTCCGAGTCTAACTGTGACATAACAAACGTCCCGATAAGAACGTAATAGAAAATTATGGAGGTAGTTGAGTTTATGAAAGTCTGGGTCGTTCCGGGATCTATATTCCATAGTTACGTGTAGTGTCGTGAGAATGACTACCTCTGGTGATGCACTTGTTTGTGTGCTTAGCTGGTCGTGTGTCGTGTTACACAGATCTTTTGGAACTGGCCAATTAATAAGTTCCGAAGATTTGTTTTGTGCAAGCCTTCATTTGCTGTGTTATGACGCTCTGCAATTTTTCATTCTTGTTTTTGATAAAACCGTTTGATTGCTTATATTTACATAGGCCCAGCTAGTGTCTTTACAACGTTGCACAGGTCCTTCATATGTCCCTTGGCTACCGCTTCTTCTTCCTTTCTTACTATCTCGTCAAAATATTTCCTCTTGTCTTTATGGAACTTCTTACTTCTTTGGATTTTTTCTTTTGTGTATAGATAATGAGCGCGTCCGATTGGCAGAGTGGATAGAACGCTGGCCTCTCGCGGCAAAGATACCGGGTTCGAATCACGCTTCAGTCAACCCAGCTGTAAATATGTACCCGATGCTGCTTCTGAGTAAGGAAGGCAAAGGCAGCGAGAAAGGGAACTGGTCACACCACCTCTCGAAACTTGACCTAGTATAGTGAAGTCTGTAACACTTCACTCCCCTGTGGCAATATATGATATGGGACTACTTTTTTAAATAGATCACGAGCCTGACCTTTGAACTCCTCTTTGAGTTTAAGGTCACCTATCAAGACTATAATGTCTTAACATCTCATTTTACTCATTACATTTGGAAGTCTGGTGTAAAATTCTTCTGTTACGACTTTGACTGACTAATAATATTGGGCGATGTTCGTCTTTATTTTCGTTTTGGCAGTTTTGAATATTGCTAATATGAGTCTGAATTCCATTGCTTCCCAATCTACGATGCTTTCTGCGCTTCCTGTGTTAACAATAAAGTCGCCCCTTCACTTTGGTATGCAATTTAATGATAAATACCTAAATAATGCTTGGAGTAAGTGTGGGGATGAAAGGATACAGTATACATGATGAGAGAGAGAGAGAGAGAGGAACGGCAGAATGTCAGACGGACCTGCGTGCCTAATTCTTAACCCTTTGAAAATAAAGTTCGTTCGTTCGTTCGTTCATTTCCTGAGAATGGCATCGTTTCTCGTGTGTTCTGTTTCTTCCTTTCTGTTCTCTTCCAGTTTGTTTCGCCTTATCCTAGGGTATCAGTTTTACAATTTGCACCTTTCTGATGTCATCTGTGCAGTTTTAACTTGTGTGTTTAGTACTCAAACATTCCAGGTGCGTAATCTGGAAATTTTCCTAGAATAAAAACAAGGGGAAGTCAGCATTTCAGACTGCCTTCGGCTTTCTTTAGTTTGCGTCATAAACCTGCTTAACCCCTTAAGGCTCAGAGCCCATACAGCACCCAGCGCATATAACTGTATGATAATGTTATAATAACACACGTATTAATGCCCACTGAGTCAAATATGGGCAATTTCTTAAGTTATTGAACGACCTTCAAGTTGTTCTAATACGTTACATTGTAAAATAATGTAGTCATTCATAGAAACATGAGTGAAGTGTACAAATGGACCTTAAGGGGTTAATATAAGACTTTCCTTCTTCTTGAATGGGATCCCGTTACATGCCCATTGAGGCATATTGGGAATATGGTGTTAGGCCCATATTTTCTTGACCATCGGCACACTAGAGGTGATGTGGTCAGCACCACGCCGGCCGCCTTAACCTTCCCAGAAGTTGCTCTGGTACCCAATTGGGGCTGGGTCGACACAGGAGCCGTTTGTGGCCTAAAAAAAAAATCCCACCTCATCTGGGGATCGAACCATAGACCACTGAGCAAGGAAGCCAGTGCACTAACCACTATGCTACCGCGACTCCACTTCTTGAATGGCTGAGCTAAATTATTTCAACTACGGTAATTACTCTGGATCATTTTAATATTGTTAGAATATTTTTTTTCTGTTGGCATAAAGGTTAGGGCGCTTGCCTCTC
The DNA here is from genome assembly GCA_024509875.1 of Oreohelix idahoensis. Taxonomy (NCBI): domain Eukaryota; kingdom Metazoa; phylum Mollusca; class Gastropoda; order Stylommatophora; family Oreohelicidae; genus Oreohelix; species Oreohelix idahoensis. The sequence goes on from JAMPIV010015949.1 coordinate 17,611, forward strand.
GTGACAAAATTACCGGGTTCAGGGTTCTAAACAAGGTAGCGTCACGCTCTAGTCTACCCAGCTTTAAATGGGTATCTGACTCTGCTCTTAAAATATGGAAGCCGAAGGCAGTGAGAAAGGGAATAGATCGCATCACCTCGTAACGCTGGATCTTATTTAGTGATGTCTCTTACACCTCTGTCCCCTACGGCTGTGTCTGCTATGTGACTACCTTGACCTTTGAAGTTTAACAGGATAGGATAGCTGGCGACATTCCCAAAACTCAAGATCAGGGGTCAGTAACCAGTCGATCTCGATCTACCTCTAGATCCCACTGGATGATTTGGTAGATCTTTATGCGGCTGCTGGAAAAAAAATTAAGACAGACTATTTAACTAGAGAATTTCAGACTGAGCATTTAAAATCGCTGTGACCAGGGGTTCAAAGGTACGTTTTCCGCAACCCCACTGAAAACTATCGAGCTGGCTACTGAACTGCAAGAGATAGGAACGCGACCTTTCCTTTGTAAAGTTCACCATCCCCCTCACCCCATATTTATATGATAGATATTTAGAGGGTTCAGTGTCACTAAAGTATATTCCAAATACTCCTAGGTTGCCGACCTCTGCTCTATAGTTTTCTTTTACCAAATGCTTGTTATGGTGCAGTGTAACGATTCTTCACTCTCCCGGGCTCCTGTGACACACCGGCGAACATTGCGTGTGTGCCACTTTAAAGGAAAAAAAATGTATTTATGTTTTAATTAAACCAAATAAAAACCTGCTAACTTACGTCTGTAAACTTTCTTGTCAGGTGAGTCAAAGGAAATGCGCTAATTCGTGCCATGACATTTGAAAACGATCTCTTTAAACTCAGCACCCCATTTCCTTTTCCTCTCCTTCCTGGAACGATGCCAGACCTTGGCGTTACTTGCAGACTCATGGGTACCAAATGTCGCACTTCCGTACAGTCATGGCGGAATGAAACAGGGGGAGGGAAACCTCACATTTTTATTTTTTTTAATGCATTGTCTTCCCTTCAGCACGAGCTTACTTGTAATGTGGAAAAAAAACAAAACGAAAGTTACTGTACATTACAATGTTAGAGTAATCGTTCTTGGATTTTGTAGATTCTTTGCCCCTTAGATAAATTGGTATCGGCTGAACATTTTCCGGTGTAAATTATCAGGTGTAAAAAATATGTTGAAAATGTTCCTGTATAAATTACCTAATGTTAAACATTTGTTTACATTTGCTGCCGGAAGTTACTCTTAGGTGAATGAAGAACGCAGGATGGGGGGGGGGGGGGAGGGGGGAGTGGGGGAGGCGGGGGGGGGGGGGGGGGGGGGATAAGGGGGGTGGGGGGGGGGGGGGGGGGGATAGAACCAGAAAAACAACAGCAGATATAACTATACAGATTTCGACGGAGAAGCGGGAATAATGACTTCAAATACAGGCATACCTCGGAGATATTGCGGGTGCGGTTCCAGACCACCGCAAAAAAGCGAATATCGCAATAAAGCGGGTCACACACATTTTTTTGGGCTCCCCGGTGCATATAAAAGCCTAAAATCATGTTTACACTATGCCTATTAAGTGCGCAATAGCGCCAGGTCTAAAAAGAACAATTACTGTAAAATTAAAAATACTTTATTGCTTAAAAAAAATTGATAATCTTCATCACCTGAGCCTTCAGCGAATCGTAATTCTTTTTGCTGGCGAAGAGCCAAAATCTATCGGAAGAAGAAGGCACGTTCTAATAAATAAACATGAATAATTTGAAAAAAGCGCAATTTCTGAGAAGCGCAATAAAGCGAAGCGCAATAAAGCGAGGTATGCCTGTAATGATTTATTACAATCAATGGTCTGTTAAAGTAAAGAATAGAAATTATGTTGGTAAACAACGGATGTTTACTAACATAATTGTGTCCATTTCATCATCATCATTCTACGAGGGGAAGAAATCATCACAGTTTTCAGAGTTAAAGAATGGAAAAGCTCCCGGTCACGACAATTTAAATGCTGAGTTATTTAAGACAGACCCTGAACTAGCAGCAGAACTATTAGAACCACCATGTGCACAAGTATGAAAAAACAAAGACAACACAAATGGAGTGGAATATAGGAATAATTGTCAAACTGCCCAAGAAGGGCGACCTTGCAGACTGCAACAACCGGAGAGTAATTACTCTCCTCTCAGTTCCCAGTAAAATACTTCTTCTTCTTTCTTTGATCCTTAGTCGCCGACCGTCAAAGCAGTCAGTGGCCATCACGCCTAGTGGCGTCTTGTAGGGCAACAACAAATTGATTCCACTTTGCTCGGTCGGTGGCCATCCTTCGTACCGTGCCCCAACTCTGGTTCATTCTTTGCATCTCAGCCTCCACAGTCCTCCGCCAGGTTGTTTTTGGTCGGCCTCTCTTTCGTTTTCCTTCAGGGGTCCAAAGCATAGCTGTTCTTGTGATGGCATCGGGGTCTCTTCTGAGGACATGGCCAACCCAGCTCCAGCGTCTGCCAGCATGATGGTGTGCATGTCCTCTTGCTTGCTCCGAGTAAGCAGATCTTGGTTGGTGATGGTATTTGGCCAAAAGATTCGGTGAATTTTTCTTAGGCATGTTGTGTGAAAAGAGGACAATTTCGACATTTCCTTCTCTGTAACTCTCCAGCATTCCGCACCATAGAGAAGCACCGAAAGCACACAGCTCTGATATAATCTTAATTTTGTGCTTGTGCTGTATTGGGAGGACTTCCAGATGTTGTTTAGGCTAAAGAAGGCTGTTCTTGCCTTATTCATTCTGGTGTTGATGTCTTTGCCTGCCCCGCCGTCTGGTGTTACTATGCTTCCTAGTATGTGAAGGTATCTGTCTGTACCAATTGCTGATTCCTTACTGATATGGGCTCAGGGTTGCTCACATTGAGCGTCATGACCTCAGACTTCTTTAAATTGATATTCAAGCCCACCTGCTGGCTAAACTTATTAAGTCTATCCGTTTTTTCCTGGATGTGTTGATGTGAATGTGCTAGTAGTGCAACGTCATCTGCATATTCCAGATCTTCCAATGTAGAAAATGTTGTCCATCTTATTCCTCTTGGACTGCCCTAGTAAAATACTAGGCAAGATAATTATCCAGAGAATTTCAAAAAAAGTAGACCATAAATTGAGGAAAGAATCATCATTATTATCATTATTATTATTTTCCGTTGCTCTCCTTACGGACCATGAAGCCTCACTTCAGTTGGTCTCCTTACAGGAAGCCTGCACTAAACAGTCACATGCTTTTGGGGCAGTGGTTTCTGCAGCAATGTATTTTACATGATAAGGTTGCCAGCCACTTGTTCAACCTCATATTATTTGCCTTGGACAACATGCCAGATGGTACAGAAGACCAATTTTTTCTTTGTCTCTTCAGAGAATCCTGGGAACAACACGGAAAATTTAAATCGTGGGAGAAAAAAAAGAAAGTTTTCACATTGGTGGATTTATCTGGAATTACCTTTTATGAACCATTTTTGTAAAACCATTGTTTGGAGTTTCATTATTTGAGTAATTTGTTTTTGGATGTTTGCGATAGAGGGATTGAAGTGGCATGGCAAGGTCACTAATGTGGAACTGATGACAAGAACTAGAAAAGCACCAGTGGAACAAGAGATAAGAAGGATGATAGGACACACGCGGAGAAAACTTGTTGAAAGCATTACCAGACAACCCCTGTTCTAGAATCCCTAGGGAAAGAGAGGTAGAGGAAGACGAAAGAACATATGGAGAAGAGAGCTGGAGATAGACTTGAAGAAAACACGGAAAGACCTGGAGCGGATGACACAAAACAGGAAGACTTGGCATACGTTTTTTGAAAGCTTATGCTCCTTTGGGAGATGAAAGTTGAAAGATGAACAATCCATAATTTTCAGTAATGCTTTGCATTCTTCTGTTTTCAGTCATGTTTTTGACATCATTATCATAAACACTACGAGCTTTAGCTGTCCAAGGACCAAAGATTTAAGTCTCCAGTTCTCTTCTCCGTGTACCCTGGGGATTCAAGAACAAGGATAGCCTTGTAATACTGTCAACAGTATTCCTCAGTGTGTATCCTATCCAATATGAGGTTGTGCGTGAGGCTGCCAACCTCATTACGTAAAACAAATTGTTACAGAAAGAGTAGAGCAGGGTACCCATTTTTACAGCTGGGTGGACGAGTGTGACGTGACCCGGTTTCTAATCCGGTCCTGTTGTCTCGATAAGCTAACGCTCTAACCATCTAGACCTGGAAAGAAAGATAATCGCAGAAATTTAAAATAGGTCACAGATAAAACGAATAATCCCATACATCAAGGTTTCTTAACATATGGTCCATTGACCCCTTGATGGTTCGTGAATGGATTCTAGAGGGTCCGCGTACATAACTTCAAATTTAAAATGTTAAATGTTAAATGTTTAATTTTGCTTTTATATAATTTTTCCCCCAAGAAGTGGTTCATAGCCTTTCCCGGACAATCAAAGGGGTCCATAGCATTCACCGGACAATCAAAGGGGTTCACAGCATTCACCGGACAATCAAAGGGGTTCATAGCCTTCACCGGACAACCAAAGGGGTTCATATCATTCACTGGACAATCAAAGGGGTCCATAGCCTTCATCGACCAATCGAAGGGGTCTGTCGTGAAGTGGTCTGTTTCACAACACGTCATTCTGAGTAACTCTGACTCAAACCGCGCGCCATACTTTGTGAGAACTGCATGATACACGGACCAATCAGAAGGTACCTTTATGCAGTGTTTACTAAAGCATTAGGCCGTCAAAATGGCCAGTCCAAATCTGTGCAACCAAGTAGAAGAGGACATTTAATTACAGCATTATGAAAGAAGTACCACCTGGAAGAGGTCATTAATGCAATACTGGGAATGTTGCTCTACACGTCTGTGCAGAGACTTCCACGAATAGTACTATAGGAAAGGAGAAATCTCTGGTTGAATGCATCGAGACCTCAGGTTAGTCCATAATTTTGCTGTTTAGAGTACGCATAGAATAAAATGCACTTAGGAAAGTAAAAGATAATTAGATAGGAAGTTAAAGGATAATTCAGATCGTATTTTAAGCCTTAGATGAATAAAAATCGCTCCAGGAATAACGTAGATAAATGAAATCTTAGTTTTCCTGATTTGTACACAAAGGCAGATCTTCATACATTTTCGGAACGCAAAACACACGGTGGGTAGTAAACTCCCTCTGGCGTCCGGCTGTGGGATATATATAGAACGTGCCCTAAATAGACAAGCAGGCTATAAGAATTCAAAAATACAGTGAGCATCAGCGTGTTAATGCAGATTGCCTTTGCCGGTTGTATCTGAAGAGCAGACAAATAGATACCCATTAACAGCTCGACTGTATGTGCCTGAGGGTAAGAAAGAATATATATATATATATATATATATATATATATATATATATATATATATATATATATATATATATATATATATATATATATATAGTTCTATTGAATAATTCCAGTGTGCGTTAGGAAGTGTGTAGATGTGTTTGAACTACCGTGTAAATGTCTGGAGGCAAAACAATGCCAAGATATATATTCAAATAATTGAGAATGGTGGCAAAAGTGTGTCTGTGGGTTTAGAAAAGCATTTAAAGAATTATTTCTTGATGGAATGGAACACGCACCAGGAACGTAAGGAAGGATGAAAGCGATTGTTTTACTGGATTGTTTAAGCTATTACTTAGTAATTTATACAAGACCTAATCATTGTATGGAGGCGGATCATCGACAAATGGCTCTAAGGATTTAGAGGAAAATTGTAGTCACAGTGAACTGGATTTGGTTGTTACTGTTATAATATGTCCTGTACATCTGCTAGCACACTGTCTGAAACTGTCTATCATCCCCAACCTTTGTGATAGTGGGATAGTGATGAACAATATAGGGGTTACATCTACTATGTTTCAGGTTATATCCTGTCAACCCAACTACTCATAAAAGAGTCAGCCACTACTGAAGTTACTACTGGTGCAAGTGCCTTTTGAGTTCAGAGAGCCAGTCATCAAGTACCTACTGCATGGAGGAAGTTCAACTAATTTTTCCTTCCAGGACAAGAGTGGAACCAGCTTCATTCTAACAGATGAGTTGCAAAACAATGCAGCTGTAGAGTATCCGAGTCACACCACAATAATAGACAATACTAGTTCATAATGAACAGTGTTTGGGCATAGATATAGCCAGTGATATCCTAACATTCAATGACAGTGAAATAAAAGTGTTAGTAAGATATAGATATTCGTCAAGCAGAGATAGTTAACCAAAGAGAGAACTTTCAACAACTTTAATGACTTTTGATACCTTTGAACTATTTTCTAATGTTTTATTTATTTACTGTTGTAATTGAATTTTATTTCCTTGAAAGCTTTTCAAACAGAAAAGAGAAACTGTAAAAATAAATTGTAAATATTTACCAGCAGACTTACTTAAATTATTTAAGTTAAGTTCAAGTTCTTGTTGGTGGATAATTTAGTTAATACTCCTAGCAGAGCTAATAACATAATCATAGGAGGATCTTGAGAGGGAGCCCATAGGAATCTAGGAAAATACAATATCATCATTCCTAGAAACTTATACAGCTTGACCTTACCTTTGATGTCTATACACCCTTATTCTTTTCAGAAAAGGGGGTATTTCTTATAAGACCAGTCTCTTATCTGGCACTATCCTGGTGTCACCTGATACAACTTTGTCTCCAGGATACTTATTAATTTCAATAATAATCTACCCTCTCGTGACAGGGTCCATAGCATTCACCGGACAAGCAAAGGGGTTCATAGCATTCACCGGACAATCAAAGGGGTTCATAGCCTTAACCGGACAATCAAAAGGGTTCATAGCATTCACTTGACAATCAAAGGGGTTCATAGCATTCACTGGAAAATCAAAGGGGCCCATATCCTTCATCGGACAATCAAAAGGGTCCAAAGCCTTCATCGGACAAATCAAAGGGGTCCATAGCATTCACCGGACAATCAAAGGGGCCCATAGCCGTCATTGGAAAATCAAAAGCGTCCATAGCCTTCATTGAACAAAAAAGTGTCCCTAGTCTTCCTCGGACAATTAAAGGGGCACATGACACAAAAAAGGTTAAGAAATCCTGCCATAAATTATTATAATAAAGAAGACAGACAGCGAATGTAACCCCTCAAGTAATCTTAGAAGGAATGCAATGACAATGATGCATCATAAAG
>JAMPIV010015950.1:0-281411 GCA_024509875.1 Oreohelix idahoensis
TGATAGAAATATGATATTTTTTCTCAAGATTTTCGCTGAATTTGGTCCGTGGAATTAGATTTTTCCTGCGGGGGTATTCCTCTTCCGACCTTGCAGGTATTTTGGGGAATGGGGGGGGGGGGGGGGGGGGGGGGGAATAAGTTTTTTTTTCTATTTCTGCGTAGGAATGTGGAAGAGATATTATCACGCATCGGAATAATACTCCCAGGCTGTTCTCTGAATGAAAATAGCTGTAAAATGGTCTCTGTATATTTGGTGTTAGGAACACTGTTTACTGTCATATGGGTTTTTGATTAAATAAATTTGTGCTGTAAGTTTCTGCCTCATCAGGCCAGGGAACTTTATAGGATTAATATAGAAGATCTTCTGGGCATTTGTCCCGTTTCCAGTTTTAAACATTTAACACAATTTAAACCTTTGAGAAGGTGGGACCTAAAAGGGTCCTCCAACATCAGATTGTTACTGTCAATGTTTTATGTATGTTTTAGGAACATATATTTTGGGATGCCATAAGCCATCTGAACATTGAACTCTCTATAAAAAACGTTGGATCGGAAAAGGTATGATCACCGCAGCACACAGAATGAATTCGGACTCCACGTATAAAAGAGATCCAAAGAAATTCTTGTAGAATTCTAATATATGAGCTAGTTACTTCCTTCAACTCTCTGGCGCGAATGATAACTGCATTTTTTAGAGATATCTATATATATGAAATAAATGGGAAATAATAGCCGCATGCAATATTCCTTGCCTCTCTTGATTCTAGGGAACTATTTCGACTGGGCCCGCCGATCAAAGCTCTATTACACACTATCTGCCACTAGACTTTCTCCGTATCTCTTCGTCTGGCAGAGATTTCCAACCCTCTTAGACCAGATCGCGTCAATGTGTCACCGAGGTGTAAAACTCTGCTTACGTTCTTAGAGACTACAACAGTCTTTGATAACTGCCCGCTTGCCGTTTTCTCTGGCGCCGCCTTCTTGACGGGATGACAGAAAAAAAGGTAGAGAAAATAGGCTTGATTTTTAATGGCTCGAGAAATAGACAGTTAGGCATGGCTAAACAAAAATTAAGACAAGGCGATGTCCTGGCTTCCCGCATGATAACCATGTGCATTCTTATTAGCCCGCGTGGGGAAATCCACGTGGGAATGATACTTACTAATCAGCACGCGTGGGGATATCCACGTGGAAACTACGTTTCGTTTTAACTCTTTCAGTCCCAAGCAAAAAAGTGGTTTTGGCCCAAGCAAAAATGGCAACCCCAGTGCGTTTTTATTGTTGTTGTTTGGAAATAATTTTTTTAAATGTTTCATATTGCATAAATAACTTTATTGTTGTATATGAAACTGAAGGTAAATGGATGTACTTTACTCTTGTGCTACAAGTATCAAAGCTTCATTGAAAAATGATTAGCTATTCAAGGTAAAATGGAGGATATGCGCTTAAAAAATGATTAGTTATTCAAGGTAAAATGGAGATGGATATGAGCTTAAAAAAATCGCTTTAAAAATCTAAAATAAATATCTCAAAACAGAAACACGTTCACTCTTAAACACGTGCGGTATTTAAAAGAATGTACTTGCAGTCGGAAATGACTTTGTGGGTAGTTATAATTAGAAACAGTCTCAAACAGAGGCCACATATACTAAAGGCTTTTTAAAGTCGATTGGGCCAAGCGCGTCTAACCCCTGAGCCTTTATAAAGTCGATTGGGCCTTAAAGAAATAATTACAACAAAATTCAGGGCCCCCGATGCTATTCAAGGGTACTACTATTTCATCCGAAAAATTCAGGGACAGCTTATATTTTTCATCAGTCACAGTAGCCAACTCTTTTTTGATGCCTCCCTTCCTGTCTATGACAATTCCAAGGTATTTAAAGTGGTTGACCTGCTCCAGGACCGGTTGTTTCAGCAAATCTAATGTCTTTTTTCTCTCGTGATATAACCCTGGTTTTTGTTTTGCTGCTGATGAAAATCCCTCTCTTCTCCAGCTCTTCCTTCCAGACTTACGGGTTGGATCGAAGATGTTCCTCTGATTTAGCAATCATTGCAACATCGTCGGCAAATGCCAGCTCAGAAATACAAGCCTGTCTCATCTTCCAGTAACCCACTGAATACGTTCTTGTCCTCTCTTTACATGATTAAATATGCAAATACAATAAACGGATTATTTTGCACACAAAATATAATAGTAACATACGCATGGAAAAAGTAAACCAGGCAGATAAAAAATTGAGGTAATGTAGTACCTTCTTTTTTCAACAAGCTTTCTTTTTAAAATCAAGTTATAGTTTGACGACATAATGGGATAAATAATTTCTTAAGACCATCCGAAACATTTCAAGTGCCCTGGTCACTAAAAAACTAAGGAAAGTTTGAAGAAAAAGCGGGAAGAAAAAAGAAAACTCAATGACGACAATGGCAGGAGTAATAAAGGTTATAATGACAGCTGTACGTGTGTGGAAGCTGAAGATCGTAATGACAGTCAAATGTATGCCTGCTGGCATATAAAAGCGGAGATCAATATGCTGGTCTGGTTTTCAAGATTAGAGAAACAAAATCTAGTCTTCAATTAATTCTCGAGTTGATAAAGAAGCTGATGATGGCAAAAAGAATGGGAAAAGACAATTTTCTGAAAATAGAAAATTTAAAATAGTTTATGGAGACGAGAAGACAATCAAGCATAGAAAACTGAGATTAATTGTTCACATGTAAAAATGTTACATTGATTAGTTTTGTTGCCACCACCACGAATACTTCCTGCTTATAAAGTGTTGCTACGTGGTAAAGTACAGTGTCGTGAATGAAAAAATGGACACACACGCACACTCGTGTACGACACAAACACATCTACATTCTCAAGGAATCAGAAATAGCAATTAACTCTTGACACCTTAAGGAGGACAAGAAAACAAATGAAAGAAATTCGATCAAGACAAATACAATTTTCATATTTAAAAATTGTGCACTCTTTCACTACAAAATTAAAGAAAGATAAAGAGATAACAGAGAACGATCGGTGTAAATGTAAAGAAAACAACAAGAGATAATAGTAAACTTCTTGTTCAAGCTGAGCTATCTAGGTCACAGGAAGAAACAGTGAGAGACTGTTGATGCCAATTTTTGTAAACGGAAACGACACTTGAGTGTAATCCAGGGGCGGACTGACAGCCATATGATCAATAACCGTCATTGTCTCGTTATCATACGTGAAGGAGCGGTAATCGTATTCATTCTGTGTCGTTAGAAAGACCTCCATGAACCATAATGTATTATAGCTGAGCCCAAAAATAATCGCTACTCTTAAAATCTTAAAGTAAAAAAAAAAATTAAATATTTTTTTTTAAAACACAGGCTTTTAATGCACTAAAAACCCAAAAATAATTTTCCAAGGAGTTTATAGCTTGCAGTCAAAAAATGTAACATCAAATTGACAAAAAGCGTGGGGCGCTGAAGCGCTTATAATATATTTTATCCATAAGTGTCTAATGGAAGTATAAAGCATAAGTTAATTGCATGCAGAATCAGCGCCCCACACTTTTCGTCGATTTGATGTTACATTTTTTGACTGCAAACTCCTTGAAAAATTATTTTTGGGTTTTAGTGCATTAAAAGCGTGTGTTTAAAATATTTTATTTTTTTTTAAATTTTCTTCGTTTTGGTGTTAGAAAAATTATGACATACTAAAACATAAACAATATTTTTACTTATTGTAAATCTGGTCTAAAATTTCTTAAGCGATCCATTTATTTTAGAGCGTCAATATTACATGGCTTTGTGCCTGTTAAGTGGGTGCAATCAATTTCTTCAATTTGAAGGCCATCTAGAGATCGAACGACTTTTTCTTGATTCATAATTTTATAATTTAGATTGTTTCCCTAGATTTAGCTAGACACTTGTTTGAGTATTGCCCTGTTTTGCGCACAGAAAAAAAATAAAGCACACCACGTACTCTTGAATTTTTAATTAACTTGATTATGACACGTGATTGGTTTACATTTCTGTACGAAAAACTGTAATTACTCATAATGTCATTGTGGTGAACTTCTAAATACAATATCTAAATTAGATTATAACAGTATAGTGCATAAAGTCAAAAATAAGATAGTACTAAACATTTTCGGCGAGAATCGTAAGTTGTCGCCTACGGCTTCAGCTTATTATTTGCTAACGCATAAGCCGAACAAAACGGTACCCAATTTTTCAAATTCGTCCTTGACATAAACGCCCCACTTTTCTTAGTTCTAAGAAATATTTGCCTAACTGCATTTGGGGAAAGGAGGGGCAAGGCTAGATAAAACACGCAAATCACGTCTCAAATTGGTTCTAACTCGACAACCGACTTGCACGCTTTGCCCTAGGCGGGTTTCCCCAATACGATGAAAAAGTTAGAAATGTGGACACTACGGTCATGGAAACACGCTTAGCTCTTATTGCGAATGACATAAGCTCTCGCAGGTAGTTTAAAAATAAACCACTAACATAGAAAAAAAAGAGAATTTTGAACCAAGCCATTTAGCCCCATAAAAATCGTATATTCGTGTACCTGAAGACTTGCTGACCAAGAATATGTTGTTAGTTATCGAAATAGTCCATTAAATGATCAAATATTGATAAAACAATACATAGAGATCAGAGATACTGTCAGGTCAAGTCATATCTGCTTAGATTGGATCGCATATTTTTTGGGAAAAAATTAGGTGAAAGCTAGGCTAAGATGGTACGATGAAGGGGATTGGGTGGAATTTGAAGTGAGACGAAATATTATTGGCCGACCTCGTACTAAACATATATCACCCGAGTAACGTAGTAGAAAATTGAACTGTATTTTTGAATGACTTTGTTTACAAGTGAAATAAGGATAATCATTGGCCAGAGTAGTTGATATTGGGGAAAAAGCATTAGTTGGGGACGCCACTTTCTAACAAAATTTTGACTAGTAGCGATGAGATCAGGCTTGTGCAGTGAAAACCATATTTCTCAAAAGCCTGGACAGAACGGCAGATCGAAAGTGTTCCAGTCATCGTTCACTGTGTATTTCATTGAATACATATGGTAAGATTGACTTTATTAACATGTATCTAAAATAAAAATTGAATGTGAAATAATAATATATGTCTGTAAGTGAGTGGGTCTGTAGCAACCATTAGGCAAAGCCTAGAGATTGATCCACCATGTGATAGACTGTCAGAGAGGTGTAAAACTACAAGAAAATATGTATGATTGTCATCAAGGAGCATAACACTTATCCTATTATATGGAAAAGATGACAACTGGAATTGCAGTGGCGTTGTAACTATTAGGGGAGAGGAATACTGGTGTACATTGTCACATCAAAAAATAATGGTGGCATAGGTTGGTATAAAGCTATGACCCTTTTCGTTTGTTTGTAATGTACCTGTACTTAAATGTGGAATAGTATAGTATACTAGGTATAAAGAAGGATGTATAACCTTCACATTTCAGGGTCCTGGGTACTGACGTTAATGTAGTACCAAACGCCTGAGAACTGCTCGATTCAGGACTCTGTCTGTATACTTCGAGCCCACGCTAGTGGCCATTGCCTATCAAAAAGGTGGAAAAGATTGTCAAGCGAGCAGAGGAAACGTTCTACCTGTATTCTCCTGCCAAGATAAGTTCTTGTTCGGCACCTGGCAGCTCAACTTGAAAGACTAGAAAGTGATAATAAAGAAAACTGTGCATAGTATTACTATTTCCACAAGTGACAAACGAAAACAGACATAACTTAAAGGGAGTGATTATTAAACAACAACCTATGGTTTAATACCAGTATTACCTCAGAGTAGAAGAATACAACTACACACTTATATTAGAATAATATTGTATGTATGGACAGAAGATCTACTGTGTTATTGGAATGTTGTAAATGATTCTTTTGATTTCACTTTTGATTGTCAGTCCTGGTTCAAAATAAATTAGAATCAGGATAATAAATAATTGTAAATAAATTTTATTTACACCAATTTCAACCCCTATCTTAAATAAGATAGCCTTTTAAAGTGTCGTTGGTATGTTATTGTTGTAGTACTGTTGGTGGTTGTGGATAATAAACTATTTGTTTGTATGTTTGTTGGTTATTGCACATTACACCCTACCTTCATAACCCTAGACACTACACGAAGTCATTTTAATAATAATATAGATACATTTTGAATGAGATCAAAAGGGTGGTAGCGGAAAGGTACTCTGGAAAGTTTAAAATACTATTTGTTAAATTTAGGGACCTTCATAGCTGATCTCATTTAATACAATAATAATACATAACAACAATTCATAACATCAAAAACCCACAACAGTCATAATTACAATATTTAAATTATTAATAATTGACTGATTATTGTATTGTCATCGGGAATACACAACTTTGCCATGTTTCAGAGCTATTGTTCATCTGGAAGTGATTGAAAAATCGATTGCAAGATGTGAAATTGACATGAAAAGAACATAAAAGTGACATACAAGTGAAGTTAAATGAAAGCGTGTAAAAAAGAAATGAATTATCATTAAGACTCCAAATTTAAAAATAAAAATATAAAATACAGTTGGTCTGATCGTTCTTCAAGTATTATCTTGTGATCATTGCATTTTGGCTTTGGCTACTGTAAAAAATGTCATTGACAGAGTAGTTATAGAACTGGTCTCTCGCGGCTAAGGTGCCGTGTTCGATTCACGGTATTAATACGCTTCAGTCTACCCAGCTGTAGATGGGTACCTGACTTTGCACTTGAGGTAGGGAAGGAAAAGACAGCGAGGAAGGGAACTGGTCATCCCATCTGTCGATGCTGGACCTAGTTTAGAGAAGTCTTTAACACTTCACTCCCCTACGGCAATATCTGCTATGGGACTACTTTTACATGTCAGGGAAGCTCTTCTTTTTATGTTTTCCACTAAATTCTCACTTTCTTTTCCTTCTGTTTTTTTGTTTCTCTGTCCCTGACGAAGGCCTTGTTTCCGCAACATAGGTTTTTTCCTGTTCTTTCTCATAGTAAGACGTATTACAATTTTTTTTTCATCTATTCTACCGTTTTACCACGCCTTACTGCCGTCCTACGCACATACTCATATCTGCTATGGGGCAACCTTTACCTTTTTACTGTAAAGAAAAGTTTAGTACATCTACCAGTTTCCTCCAATGGCCGTTTTAACAACAGGAAGCTACGGTGTATTCTTGCCCACTGTTAGATATGTAGAAATGGGAAGGCACACAGACTTGCCATAGAGGAAGGAAGCAAATATCAAACTGAACACGTGACAACAAATTAAGATATAAAGGCAAAACTTTTTTTAAACTTCTAAGCAAAATGACCGCAAAGTTGTTCAGAAGGTAGCATTAGAAAGAATGACCAGACCTTGACCATAAATAAGGTATACTTGCCATGATGGTTTAAAATATGCTTTATAATATTTACTACTGCACTTTTCTGAATGATACTTGGTTTAGGTTGGTTTTAAGGACTTTCTTCATTGAACACGGACAACTCAATCAGTGGACCGATCTCCTCCCTTAGATCATACAAGGAGGATCTTAGCATAGTGCACGAACCCCGAAGCACCTGCGAGAATGATACTTGAATATGAAAACGTTATAGGAATTGAAGAAATAATTAATGAGGTTTAATTCTTCAGTATCCTGCGACTAAAGTACTCGATCATATCTATCTTTGGCATCTTCTCTTACAAGCCCGAAATACACGTCATTTTTCATGACTATTAATTCCTGACAAATAAGCGCTTTTTAACAAAATGATATCTAGTGGCAAGCTTCATTGGGCGCGTTACCTGTTTTTGTTATATTTAAACATAACTGTAGCCTCCAGTGAACATCTAGGTTTTTTTTTGTCTATTGATAGTCGATAAATTGCTTCCAAATGACAGGATTGATTCTACGCAACATTAAAGAAGTTTCGGGCTTCAATTAATAAAGATTCGATACATGGAACGTTGTTCATTTTATTCACCCAAGCAGGCGTGTTTTTTTTCCCTTGTTCTGTTCTTCCCTTTATGTCTGCCTTCAGCTCTCCCATCCATGAATATTTTTCAGGAGTTCTAATTATATGCCACCTTAATCTTATTATGTTTTAAATCTCTGTTTAAAATACTATATGGAGGATTTCGATTTTATTTCTTTGTTTGTCTTCTGTTGTTTCTTTTTTTCCCCTTTCAATACTTTCTTTTCTTTAAACGCACTTAATGTTGATTATAATTGGATACTATAAATTTTTGCGGTTATTTTTTTTCTTTATAATGTTGCATGCCTTTTATATTAATACTTAACGTGCACACGGTAATGAAAGGACACCGAATGCAAGATGAGAGAGAGGAAGAGAGAGAGAGCGGGCATAATGTCAGACGGGCTTGTGCGCTCAATTTTGAACAATTTGAAAATAAAAGTCTTTCGTTCGTTCCTTTCCGTCTCCACTGTCTCTTTCACCCCCAAGGACGTCAGAGCTAATTGTGACCCACAAAGCCATAAAAAGGTTCCAACAACGCGTGTCCTTGCCTCACCAGCATCTTCCTCTTATGTTTAACTGCCTAATTTTATATTGCTGAGAAAAAGCTGTAGGGTTTCTGGCCGGACGAAGAATGAGAGAGACATATTTTTCTTTTGTTTCTTCTTCTTTGAAATTCTTGTGCTGAAACAAAACAAGGCTCATTTGTGCATAACACCAAACTTTATGTTTTTCCACAATCTGTCAAGCAGAAGGATATATAATTTGTGTCTTGTTAAGGGATAGAAACTAGTCTAGTGACAGGCATTTTAAAACTAAAAAGTCAGTTAATATAAAAAGAGATTCCAAAAATGTCGCTAATTGGGGGTCTAAAATATAAGACAGCCGAAATTATTTTCAAATATGAACGACTGAATGGAGAACTGTGGAGGCAGATATGCTAAGCATGAACCACATCGACCGATCAAAGTGGAGACAGTTTGTTGCTGCCCTACAAGACGCCACTAAGCGTGATGGTCACTGATGGCTTTGTCAGTCAGGGACCAAGTACCGAAGAAGAAGTAGTAGAACTGAGACATAAAAACAGTTTCGCCTTTATCTGCCAGCCTGGTGTGTTTTCAACGTCCAGAAACATTCTTGCACTTTAAGGATACTGAACAAGAATTGAGAAGAAGACTGTGGCGATGGATGGGACACACTTTGAGGACACTTTCTGACAGCATTACCAGGCAGTCCCTTCTTCTGGGATCACCTGTGTAATAGAGGTACAGATAGATCGACAAACATGCAGAGAAGAGACCTGGAGGTAGAAAAGAAAGTGATTAAGAAAACACGCGGAAAGACCTTGAGCTGATGACACGGGACATGATGACTCTGCGAGAGTTTGTTGGAGGCTAATGCTCCTTGGGGAACTCAGTAGTAACGAATGAAGGAAATGAACGTCGAGGGCAATAGAGTTTGATTGTCAATATCTTCAAGCTCGCCACTGCTTTCTTTGATCATGTTCGAGTCCACGTCTGAAAGTGAACGAAGAAGAAGAACAAGAAGAAGAACAATAACAAATAGAAGACAAAGAAGAACAAGATGAAGAAAAAAAACAAGACGAAGAACAAGAAGAAAAAGAAATTAGTTTTTCTATTAATTTTGATGCGTATTCATATTCGAATTACTGTGGCAGTGTTCAGCACTGCTATCGTTACTAATACTCCAGATGGAGCATGTCTCTTGTATCTTCTTCTTCTTGTTCGTACACTCTCAGACGTCTACTTGAATGTTTTCAAAGAAAGCAGTAGTCAGTTGGAGGCTATTTGCATCTCCGTAGAGCTTTTTCACGAATGGTACTGGTGTCGGCCCAATGCGCTTTCACATAGGTATATGACAGACAGAAAATAAAGTGGTTCGGCCATCTTTTGAGAATGAAGCCCGTTCAGATACCACTATGCGATTACAAGATTAGAAGATATAGTTTAAGCGCACGTGGAAGTCCAAGATTCAGACGGATAGATAATATCAAAACAAAATCATACAACAACGGGGTCTAACAACAGTCACTGAAACACATTTGGAGGAAAAAACAAATACCAGTTCCTTACGGTAAGAGCGAACCCTACAAGGAACAGGGCTCCTAGGTTTAGGGACCCTAGTGTTCACGCACACCATCATTGCAGGCAGAAGCTGGAACTGGGTTGGCCATGTCCTCAGAAGGGACCCTGACACCATCACCAGAACTGCTATGCTATGGACCCCAGAAGGACGGCGAAAGAGAGGCAGAAAACAGACAACCTGGCGGAGAACAGTGGAGGCTGAGATGCAAAGCATGAACCAGAGTTGGGGCATGGCCACCAACCGAGCAAAATGGGACAGTTTGTTGCTGCCCTACAAGACGTCATTAGGCGTGATGGCCACTAACTGCTTTATCACTTCGTGGTATCAGCCCAGGTGGTGCCTAGGATGTAGTAGGTACAGTGTTGTTTTGTTGCCCAACAATTTCGGAAGCAATTTTTTTTTTAAACTTTTATTCGCATTTCTTTTCAATTATACAAAATCGTGTACATCTTACATAATGGAATACATAGAAAGTACATTTTAAATTGCATGTAAACACTCTTGCGTACTCACACTTTCATTGCACAAATATCAAGGGTTAAACATTTTAAATATAGTAAATGAGTAAAAATGAAATAAATAAAGTAAAACTAAATTCTAAGGATGGAAAGAATTAACATTGGTTTACAGATCATGCCTTACTGGGTGTTTTTTTTTTCCCTTTTTTATTTTATTTATTCAGCTTCATTAATGTCGTAAAATATAATACAAAAACATTTCACAAGTCATGTACAGAAGAGAAAATTAATTTCTAACAGGACTGCTAGAGGCTGGAAATATTCGTGAGTAATGTCGCGTGAAAATTTAATAAACAGTAGGTGAAGCTTGACAGCTGTATAGGGGTGAGGGACAATAGTGCACACGGACGTGTGATAGTGATGCGCAAGAGAGATAGGCAGAAGGCACGGGATGAGTGGGTGAGTTCTTCACTAAGAAAACCACACACACAGCTCTTCTTGTTTTCTCTGGCGACAATATTACTCTTTTGCATCCACTGTGTCACTCACAAAAGGTAGGGTAAAGTTAGATTGAGGATTTGGTAGTCTGAACTGAACGAACAATCCTATCAAGGCTAACTCAATTTATTTCAATTTTGAAATGCAAATAAATGAATAAAGATTTTACAGCAAAAAAAATAAAGATTATCACGAGAAAGCAAACTCACAACAATTTATTTTAAAGAAGAGAAAATGTTACACACAAAAAGTGAAAAAAATATGATGAATGAATTCTGTTAGTAAAGTTTCCGGCAGGCCTGATAACATCCTAGGCCTTGCTGGAAATATGTGAAATACTGTTTGTGTGAAAATAAATGTCTGTTTCCTTGTTTCTTTGGTGTGAATGTTGTATCCTGGTGTTCTCTTTAAAAAATAGCGTAAACCAATGCTTTGAAACTAACTTCAGTGCTCGAATAAGGTATCCACAAAAGGGCACAGAATCTGAACACGATAATAAATCCAAGAATGGAGCAACGTATCCACAGTTGATGAGATATCTACAGATAACTAATTTGCTTCCAAAGGTGGGTTGGAGGATTATAAATGGTGGAGTATGGTAGGGGTGATTTTTGGTGTTGAGAATCTTTGAAATAATTGAAATAATTGAAGGGAATTATTATGGTGACTAGTGGGCTAGGCAACCCTTTTCAGCAATAAGAGACAAGACGTGGCAGGTTGCACTGCATATATCTGTTGGACAAAACAAAAATACATGTCTAACTACTCTTCTGCTGCAATACGCAGATACTCATAACAATTTAGGCAGTGTCCTCAGCGTAGGCATGTTGGTTTTTCCGTCTCATTCCTAAAAAAGGTCATCGTTAAACATTCCTGTCTGCTATGAATGAATTCAATTGGCCATACATTGCTCCCGTCCTGGTCAGCCAAGGGAAAGGAATGTGGGGTTATTTGTGTTTTCCATTCGCGGCCACCTCATTCTTTCCTTTCGCCATTCATTCCTTCCAGCACTCATAATAATATTCTCATACATTATTAATGTTACAAACTTTGAAAAATAATATCATTGCAAGACAACATTGTAACGTAATATCCCGTTAAAATACATGTGAAAATAAATGAACTTTTGTAATCATTTATGATACTTACATAATAAAGTAATATTACAATACAACACTTAGAGTTTCCCGATGATTATATATCTGAGCTAATGTTCTATATACTGGACAAACGAATACATACCTGCACTAGAATTTATAGTCTGTAGTATTAAACTAATATGGATGCGAGTCATGGGCAATGACTACAACCCACAAAAGCCAGATCCAAACCTCAGAAATGAGATATCTGAGGAAGGTGGTTGAAGTAAGAAGAAGAGACATGGTACGCAACCAGACGATACGTCAAGGCCTTAAATCCCACCCCCTGCAGACCCAAGTAGAACAGTACCAACTAAGATGATTTGGCCATGTCTGCAGAATGGGAGAAGACCGCCTACCACGACAAGCATGGGAAACAAAGAGTCAAGGATCCAGACCCCCAGGACGACCCAGAGTCCGCTGGGAGGACAACATTAGAAATCTTTGAAGGACCGAGGACTAGAATGGAACCAGGCCAGGAGGAAGACAGCCGATAGGATAGTCTGGCGCTCTCTCTTCCAAACCTCTACACCTCACGGTAGAAGGGGAACGACTAAGTAAGTAAGTAAGTATTAAACTAGAGGGCACTTTGTTTGTTTAACTCAAGTCTCCCTATGCACAGTTTTACTTTACAAGACTAAGAAGTGCGTCTTTCTCCTTCAGTATGCTATCACCAAGGGAAGTCTAGAACTAGTTTCTTTAACAACGAAAGAATTATTTTCTATTTACCCTCTACATTTTTAAGTTCCCATAATAAGCAAATGCAAAAGTATCGCCGAAAATTAGTTTGCATATTGAATGTCACGATTGTACGTGCTGTGGTTTCGAGCTCAAAAGTATTAACAATGGGACAAAAGACAGGCCATAAATATCTAGAAAGTCGAGTTGGTCGCTGGCTTGACCGAAGTTCGGGTGGGAAATGCAAGTGCGTGATAAACTTTTATCAGAAACTTAGGATAGACAGAAAATAAAGCAATTTACAGGATAGACAGACATTTCAAATAGGCAAATTATCTTAAATCTGCGACAATTAAATATGATGGAAATAGACATCACTCTAAGTCTTGCGACACACAAATATTTGCATACATCAATTTTACACATGAACAAATTCCAATTCACCAAACTTTCACAAGAATGTGCGTTTAATCTGTATTTTTTTCCGTATGAAGAAAATGAATATTTCGTAATAAAAATTATGTAATTGATTGACAACTTCATACGCTCCCAAGCCAACTCGCATATTCTTAAAACCCAAGGTCAGTACGACAAATTTCATACGCGGTGACAATTTCAAATGTCAAGTGTTCACAGCACAAGATTTCAAGTAGTATTCAATAATCACACTCTTAGTAATAATTTAAACAGGTCATAGTGCGTCTTTTATCGGATCCAACGCACAAATAAGAATCTTCAACTCAAATGTCAAGTCAGTACTATTGTATGGCTCTGAAACATGGAGAACAACAAAGACAACTACCAAAAAGCTACAGTCTTTCATAAACAGGTGCCTGTGTAGAACAGAATTAATAAAATGGTATGACAAGGTTACCAATGTGGAACCGATGACAAGAACCAGACAAGTGCCAGTGGAACAAGAGATGAGAAGAATACGATGGCGATGGATAGGACACACACTGAGAAAACCTGATGATAGCATTACAAGGCAGTCCTTGTTCTGGAACTCCCAGGGCAAGAGAGGCAGAGGTAGACCAAGAAGCACATGGAGAAGAGAGCTGGAAACAGAGGTGAAAATGATGAGGAGAACGGGTAAAGAACTTGAGATCATGGCACGTGACAGGAGGACTTGGCATGTGTTTGTTGAAGACCTATGCTCCTTGGGGAGCGGAGTGTTATGCTTTTTTTTAAATACCCCTTCTGTGGCTGAAAGTGAGGTCTATTGACTTTATTGAGTAAAATGTGTAAATTATGTGTGATCCCGGCCCTGGCTAAGACACTTTGATCTTAGCCAAAAGGCGGAGACGTTCCAAGAACGTCAAGGAGTAACGGCCAAGTTGGTTCTGCATCTGTCTTTAAGACCCTCTTATAATGGCGTCTCGCACAACGTCAGTCCCCTTCTACCTTCACTTGGTATGCAAAATCTGTACAAACGCTAAGCAAAGATAGTCCTTTTTTTGTAAAATTTTTGCCTCGTTTCGGCGAGGCGCGTCCCGTTCAACCTAGTCGGTAATATTATTATTATTATTATTATTTTTTTTTTTTTTTTTTTTTTTAAGTTAATTACATTTTTTCAAAAGAATAAAAAAATAAATAAATTTGGTTTATAGCTAATCAAAATCCCATTTAGTTCATAGTATTTTACATAAAAAAACTTACACTTGCTCACACTTTCACATGTACACTTGAGCTACTGTTTAGACACTCCGAAATGAGTCAAAGCATTTGAGAAGAAACATGAAGAGAAAAAAACCCTGCAATCTGCACCTATATACCGATATACACATTCACGCACATACCTACGTTCGTTCCGTTTTTTTTTTTTCTATTTTTTTTTTTTTTTAAAATTATTTTTATTTTTATTTTACGTATTTATTTATTTTTTTTTTTAAGTTTTTTATTTTTAAAAATTCCTTTTACGTCTCATGTTGACATAGAGCGGGATGTTTCTGGTCGGGTTACTCATGAAGGCCCACTTGTCTGTGGCATTCATTAACTGAAAAGCTTCGGCTTCTTTGTTGCCCGTAATGGATGTGACGATTTGTAGGTGTTACGGTATTTTTTATTGATGTCGTCTGCTATAGTTGGCAGTGCGCAATTTTAGGATGATAGAGTTTATTATAGATTAATAATTGATACTTCACGGATTAGTGAACACGGTCGAATTGTGACGTGTTAGCGTTGATAAGATCACGCTCCGTGACTTAGTTACTGGACCATTTTTACGTCGTTCGTCAAGCCGTGAAGTCGTGTCTTACATCCTTCCAAGGTTAGGCTTGGTAACAGCCGTATTTATTTGAATTATATAAGGACTCCGGGTCAGTTCATATTGATATGTTAAAGGATGAATTTATAAGGTTAGTGGATAACCTATAATGATGAAAGGATTATTAAATCAATTATTTGATGTATTTCGTCAAGATACATGCGCGCACTACCGGCTGTCTGAAACCCAGCAGCGCGAGTAAAAAGCCATGCTGTTCTGTTGACAGTAAATTATTATGACACGGACTGATGATGAAATGTATTAACATGAATCAGAATTAATGCACGTTGATTATGAACCATGCTCATGAGATCTTCAATGTTTATCGCCGAAATCTCATTCATATGGACAAGAGCTGTTTACAATTGCAAGACGCTCACGTGATTGCAAAAATATGACGCGGCACGCATAACTACTAAAGGTCAACCCTACATCATCATTCTTTGAGTACTAGCTGAAAGTCAGGGCGGCAGCCGTTTAAACAGCCTCTTCAACAAACGGAATTTATCAAGAAGAAACCCTTTGTCAAGCAATGGACGAGAAACTCACGACACTTGTCTATGCCGTTGGTGCATACTAGCATTGCCCGTGGTAAATAATCGAGCACAAAAAAGATAAGTTTATTGTAACCTTTGTCGGTTAACTGTGCATATATGAGTCCATTTCGCCGTTATAGGCATGTCTTGGCAAGTCGTGTTTAAATGTTGAATGTTTTATTTATATATATTATGTTGTGTGGTACATATACGTGGGCTGGTTGGGAGGCGAATCAGAACGGATTTGATGTCTCTGAGGACGACTGAATCGGTTCTGATTGTTCTTTAGGGCAGTTAAATAATTACATTTTTTGCAGTGAACCGCAGCGAAGATTCTACCGATTGGACGCTTCGTCTGCATTTGTAATTATTTGACTTTGGTGTTAGCTGTGAAGTCTAGTAGATAATCGGTGTATTTTGATGTATTCAGTTTCATTTTTATTCATTCCTGTATTAATGTTCGTAATCTATCCCGTCAATTCTGATCTTTCTATCATTTATTTCATAGATTTGATATTAACCGTTATGAGTCCATGTATACGTCATCAGTTTATGTGTACGTAGGTTCAATCTCGATTTGGTTCAATCCTTGACCTTATTCTTGTACTTCCGATTTTTTCTGCTTAGTTTATAGATTCATTTTATGTCTGAAATTGTTAGTTTGTGATGTACTAATGTTCTGTACAGTTTAGTTTATTGTCTGTCTTAGTTATTCATTTCATATATTAATGATATAATGATG
Organism: Oreohelix idahoensis; assembly: GCA_024509875.1. NCBI lineage: Eukaryota > Metazoa > Mollusca > Gastropoda > Stylommatophora > Oreohelicidae > Oreohelix > Oreohelix idahoensis. The sequence continues at coordinate 16,399 of JAMPIV010015950.1, forward strand.
TTATAAATTTATTATTAATAAGATAATAATATAATTTGATTAATTTTTATTAAATTATTTGATGACTTAGGTGATGTCATCAATTTGCAGTAGTAGTCCAAGACACTATCATTTATATATTATGACTAGGGCATAATAGCATAATATATATTGATAAATAACTTTAATTTATGGTTTGCCTTAAATAGGACAGACATATTAGATATTAATTAGTACACTTTCCTAGTACTACAGTGTGCATTGGGCACATGCATATGATTAAATAACATAATTATGGAGGGATATTACCCATAATTATTAGAGGATAATATTAGATGCATGATATAATTTCAGCATCATAAATTAATAAGGGTATACTACATTCGTATAATGTAATGATTATACATTATTGATATAAATTATTTAGTTACAAAATAGTTGTGGAACTTATAACTAATAGTACTATAATATTATAGTTGATTATATTTGAGTTAAAGGACCAGAACTTCGTCAATTTAACTACGAGCCAGACTGATAATTCTCAAAACGGATCTTCATCCAATCAAAACAAAATTTATTATAACTTTAAATTACCACATTTTAAATTGAACCTTGACGACCTATCATCATACCTAGCACGGTTTGAACAGGTATGCAAAACAAATAACTTACATAAACAAGCATGGGCACTTAAACTAAATTAATTTTTATATGGTGAACCATTAAACGCAACAGAGAATGCTGATCCTACAATAGCAGTGGATTATGATGCGATAAAAGCTTTATTGTTTAAAAGATTCCATTTGGATGAGGAAGGTTGTAGACTTAGGTTTAAAACGCTTCTACCTGAGTCCAATAAAGACTTTCCAGGTTTTATTGCGCATATACGCAATACCTTTAACAGATGGGTGGAGCTGGCAGGTGTTAACAAATCGTATGACAAATTAGTTGATTTGTTATTGAGGGATAAAGTTTTATCCTCTATCAGTCCACCGTTCTTTTCTTTTATACAAGAACGAAAATCATCTACAATTGCTGCACTGGAAGAAATGGCAGTAAATTATTGCTCTGCACATCCCAATGCGAGCATATCTAACTTACAAATAAGAAGACCTCTACCTGTAGCTTCTAATATGGCATTCCAAGGTAAGGATAAATCACGAACTTATAGTATGGATAGGAGTTATCCGCACAGAAGGAATAATGCCTACAATGACAATTATAAAAATAATAATACATATGGGAACGTCAATAGAGGTAGACAGCTGAATAGGAATCAGTCACCTCAATTCAGGTACAACAATGGTCAACACTATTCAAACCATAATCGATCATACAACTATAACAATGATAACAGGTGGACTAAGAATAATCAAGGCTTCAGACCTAAACACAACAGTCACCACGGGGGACAACAAAATAATTTTAATAACTATTCTAGACATCGGTCTCAGTCACGTAAACCGTCACATTATGAACACAATATCGGGGCAGCACTTACTACTGTTACGACCCCGGGGGTTCCCCATGATGATAAACCAATTCAATCGTCGTCCACATGTTATGCTATGAATTATAACGTGGCAAATAGTTGCCCAGACTGTAATCTTGTTTTTCAGAAAGCAAAAGAGACAGTACTGAATTGCGGACATATTCTACCAGAGGTAGGTCTTGCAGCTAATGATGGAACAGGCTCTCTTATATTTAACAGAGGAATAGTACCGTAAAATCTCGCATATAATACGCACTCGTGTATAATACGCATGCTTGATTTAGCCCAAAATTTTCTGGTAAAATGGAAATTCGTGTATAATACGCACCATAATTTTTCAAGATTTTATTTTATGAAACATTTGTTAAAAAAATTGAAAGAAGATGGAAGATGCTGCGCAATAGTAGTTCTTTGACGAACTGAAAGACCATGTCGCTTCATAAAACAAACTGCCCATCCATATGACGCTTTAAATGCTGTTGTGCCTGTACGAGATTTTTTAAGTTCCAGAGCTTTAAGTCGGATTTCAATGCATGAAACACCGATGCCTTGTGGCCTTCTATTCACTACCCACTCCAATAATGTTTTTTTTCTAGGTCTGGAAGAAGTGGTGGTGACCCACGACTCGCCTTTTTCTTACTAGGCAACACTTGCAGCGCCTCTTTGTTTTTTCTCCATAATCGAATGTTGCACTCGGTAATGGAAAAATGTCGACTTGCTGCCCGATTGCCGTTAGATTCTGCATATTTTACCACTAAGAGCTTTTCCGCTGCAGTACAACATTTTCTCGAATTCTTTTTTAGGGCTCAAAATAATCAAATGACAAACTTCACAACCAAGCTTAATATCAAAACAGATTGAAGACCAAGAGTGCGAAATGCGTTTTGCAACAATGTCCAACACATAAGAAAACACATGGCACATTCAATTTTGCGCCATTTTCACTGTGAAATTGTGACAAAAACTTGACAGACTTTCCAATGTAGGTTACTTTCGATATGGAAAATTACGTATTTTTTAGTACTCGCGTATAATACGCACCCGAGTTTTAGCGGGCAAAAATGAGTAAAAATTGTGCGTATTATACGCGAGATTTTACGGTAAATGGTTCTATCGTTTCCGTTTTGAGAGATTCCGGATCCACGACCATTGGAGTCCGACAGTCACTGATCCATCCAAGTTGTGCTACTAACGAATATGTTAAGTGTATGACTTTTGGGGGGTACAATTGAACACTACCCCTCTGCGATAATTCATATTAATACACCTTTCTTTTCAGGAAATGTTAAGGTATGCATGTTGAAAAATCCTATTGCAGATCTTATGGTTGGTCGTATTCACGGCAGCAGAGATTGCACCCCAGAAGTAATTAAGGAATGGGAAAGAAAAAACTTGCAATTTTATTGCACTGCTAATGCCGTCATTGCAATGGCTACATTACGTGCAAGAATCTTAATACCTGTGGCACAGCAGTTTCAAATTTTAGTCTTTCTACTATTTTTGAAAAAGAGGAGAATGATGATACTCTCCATCAAAATAATAATAAAGATAATATCAAGGTTGATATTGACACTATATGCACACCAATTTTCACTCAGGTTGACACGGTGATGCATACATCTTATGATGTACCTATACATACTTCGACCAATGTCAATATCTCAACTCCAGTGAAGGTGAGAAAATCATTTTGAGGCAAGTACACCTCCCCTCGACATGATAATACTGCCAATGCAGAAAATAAATGTTGGCGACATGATCAGCTGGCAACTGATCTTAAGAAAACTGTTGAGGTATTCAACAGGAGAAAGGAGTGCACTAGGAACAATAACATATTGAAACATGGGGTTGAAGTTAAAAGTGATAGGAAGACACCCAATAGAATTAATACCAGTACATTGAAACAAAATAATGTACTTAGTTCTTCTGATCCGTCCACTACTGCATGTTCTACAAATGTACCATTACAGGGTAGGCGTCATCATACTCATGTCCAAAAGGATAACTCAGGTTATAGAAAGAATCATACATACATGAGTGACAAACATTGCAATTTGCCTGATGCAACTAAGGTTGCACATCACTCATGTTCCCATGTTAGTGACAATGGTCCTACATATATTGGGAAATGTACATATTCTCGTACCGTGTTAGTTAGCAATCTGCCACAAGGTACTACATTGCAGACACTTGGTAATTTCTTAAAGTACACGGCAGACGTTAGGTTCGTGCGTCTGTTGCCACCTACCAATAACAGGTATGGTGAAGCTCTGGTTACATTTCGTAACAATAGAGATGCTCGAACGGTTATCGAGCTTGACAATGGTGTTTATTTTCACCACCATTCTTTGAGATTGCAATTAGTACTTGATTCTGCGTCACGCAGATAACAGGTTACGGTAACACTGTTCGTCACATCTTTGATGACTCAGCATAGTCAGTCATCATTTCTTTTCTTTATTGGTCAATTATTCTTATATGACTTATTTATAGTGGGCTTGTCTATTAATTGACACTTGTGTTCTTTTATCTACGATAACACTGTGTTCTTTCGTCTTTGTAATGTTACCATGCCTAATTTAGACAGTAACTGTGTCACTATTCTAATCTTTCAGTAATACAGGAAGAAGAATCTTCTTTTCCTGAGGTACAGATGTCTTTACCTGTACCAGTATTACATTCTACGGAATCTTGGCGGGATATAACCATCTCTTCTTCGGTTACACCACAACAGCATCATAAAATTGCTGATCTCTTACAATCATTTCCAGATGTGCTGACTGACGTACCTGGTCGCACATTTCACCTGGCTTTCACCTACACACGTTTTGTTAACATAAAACCCTCCTACACTCAGAGAACTGTCTCTTTTTCTAATTTAGCATGCCTATTTTATTTTATTTTCTCTATTTCTTTAGGAATGTTTACCAACAGACCTATTTAGCTAACGTTGTGCCGGTTACCTGTAATTATAAGGCCAGCGATTGGAAATCGTCGTAATAGGATCAAACAGGGAGAGACGGAACGCGTAGAAAGGGGCGACTATTTCAAAAGAGTCGTAATTTTGGCTCAGATGAAGATAAGCTAATGTAGTTGTAACGTATTTTTCGTTAGACAGTGATCAGGGGAAATAATTTCAGTAGAAGGAGTAGATAGTTTTGAACCAAGGGCAGATAATCACAGTTACTCCCTCCCCCCCGCCTGAATCCGTTCGTTTGGAAGGTAATTAAACACGGTGAGAATCGCCAGATCAAAGGACGGGCTTCGCTCGATTGTTAGAGTTTCCAAGCGGTAAAAGCGTGAATTTTCCATCTGATTCGCAGATCGACCGAGGAAAAGCTTGCTTTTTTCCAATTTCATTTACATTCAGCCCGTTGTGGCGACCTAACAAACATTAACATTTTCCGACGTTTGACCCTTCGTGGTGTGACGAGGCATTTTTTTACACTGAGAGAAGTTACCGACCTGACATTCCTATGTACTGGAAATCTCAAGCTATTGACACCGTGAGCACTGTTAAATTTCTTACCTGGTCTAATTAATGTGACATAAACAGTAATCCTAAATAAAAGAAACAAAGTGAACGTTCCCCGGAGAAGTGGATTTAATCTGTCTTTGAGGAGTAGGGGTTTTCTTTGCCAAAATAACACTGGATTTGCTGTGTGCTTGTGTCCTAAAGATTGTTCCAGAAGGTGCAAACCAAGTATTAGGTAAGAACGAATGAACGTGGCCACGGTTGTCTGAGAAGAGAGGAAGGATGAATGACTAATTCCCATATATATATATATATATATATATATATATATATATATATATATATATATATATATATATATATATATATATATATATATATATCTTGTAGAATCCATGTGCTCACGTTGTTTATTTCATTTAGTAAGTTTTGCTAATACTGTCCCTTTCAGAAGGGAGGGGAGGATTACACTTATGAGTCTATTTCTTTATTAATTTCATTAACCTATGTTTGTTTGTATTTGATTGATATTCATAATATTGCTGTTGTAGAGAGTTTCTTTACAGTAAATAAAATTTACATAAAAACTTTATTTACATTTGTTGGTCAGCTCGTCCCAAAATATCCCTATTCCGTAAATATAATTTGTCACGTGTGTGCGTCGAACTGTCGTCACTTATGTGTGTGTGTATGTGAGTGGTTGATATATATATTAATATATATGTAGGTATACTGTCTGACTAACAAAGTTCTGTTGTAGAGATAGGCTGACCGAGAGGATTTTCTCGAGTCCAGGGACAGACTCTACCTATTTTTCCACCATTTCACTCGTGAAAATCTATTTCTTATCTTATCTCTCACTGAGTCACCACCTGTCTAGTTCTACTCAGAAGGGATCACTATGTCTTAATTCCCCTATCGAAAATCTACGTCAGTGTCCTTGAGTTATAGAAACAATATCAGCACTAAAATCTATTTCATTGTCTGATTTTTGTTCTTTCATTTGACTCAGCTTTCTAGAGAAATATTCTCTTGGTTTGCTCACGTCATTCTTATGAACACTTTCTAAATAGCGCTTCAATTTGCTAGGCAGCAATACATTCGACAGAGAGTACTTTGAAACACAAAACACACTGTCTACGCTCTTCATTGTTCATAAGAGTGCACGTGAAAGCAGGATCTAAGTAACCTTCGTCGTATTGTCTATACTTACGTTTCCTTTCCTCATTACCACTTTCCTTGTCATCCTCAACAAGTTCTCGCTTTTTACTAACACTTGCCAAATTAAAAAAATCTTTCCATAGTTTATATCAAACTCACAACACAATCAAAAACGTTTGAAAACAGAAAATCACCGTGTTACCTACTATAGTCGCGCGAGGAGAATGCGCGAAAAGTAGGATAGATTCAAATTGATCTTGACCTATCACCCTCACAGTACTGCAGTCAAACAGATCCTTTTCCGCCATCTCCCTATCCTCCAAGCAGAGTCTGTAACCCAGGAAGTTTTCGGTGAAGCACCTTTGGTGGCATAGAGGCGCGACAAGAACTTGAAGGATCTTCTTGTTCGCAGCCGTCTTCCAAAGGAGAATGCCACTCAGTTTGGCACACTACCCTGTGGTCGGACACGATGCAACACGTGCAAGTATGTCATCTCAACGCACAAAGTGTCTTTTCCTGAGGCTTCGTACACCATCACCAGTAGCTTCACGTGTGAGTCGCGCAATGTCATTTATACGATCATATGTAAACGTTGCTGCATAACCTATATTGGCCAAACAGGCAAACGACTTGGGGACAGATTCAGCAAGCACTTGAATGACATCTCTCAGCAAAAATCCACACCAGTTGCCATACACTTTAATGGTCCTGACCATCATGGTCCCATAGACATCCAGGTCACGGCGATCAGATCCTGCTCCTCTGACACTGCTTGCCGAGAACAGCTTGAGAACCGTCTTATCCACCGCATGGGTTGTCTAAAACCAGCCGGTCTTAACACTCTGCACACCTTTGTCTGAGGTCCCCCCCCCCCCCCCTTCCTTTCTCTCTTGTTCCATTTTGACTCTTTCCACTCTTATCCTATTTTTCTATTTTTTCTGCCGTCTTCTAATAATATATATGAATATATAATACATTGTTTTTAATATGTCTTGATTTTTTATTTCATATTTATTTATCTCCAACTCATTCTGTCCTCTTCTATTTCCAGTCCCCACTAATAATACGTTTGGGTAGTTTATTGTTCAGTTTCGTTTTTTAGTTTCGTAGTATGTATTGCATACATCCGGTATTGACAGTCATTTCCTTTTCCGAGCACGCCAGTCCGTTTGCGGGAAGCAATAGTGGTAGGACCTCGATTCCTTCAGGGAAGTACCTAGGTGTCATTTTTATATTTATTTAGGTTCTTATGTGTCCTATCTAGCCTTCACTTTCTTTCCTTTCCCTGACGAAGTCCGTGTGGTCGTTACGTTGGCTATTTTCTTTGTCTTTTGTCCTCGTAAGACGAATTACCTTTTTTTCGATTTTTTTTTCACACCCATCTATTGTACTCCACGTCTTACAGCAGTTCCCCTCAACTTCCTCGACTTTATATGTGGAAAGTTGATAGGCGGGTCAGGGGAGCGGGACTTCACAGGCTGGCCAACATCAAAACTGAAATTTCTCACAGCTGTGTTTTCTTTACAGCTAAATACGAAAAAAATCCACGCACACACACACGGCGCTCCTTGCCGTCAGTCATGGCGCCCCAGAGCGCCGCGGCACACAGGTTGAAAACCGCTGTGCTAAGACATTGTGATAAGATAATATAATGAGACAATAAACGGAACACAGTAACAGCAGGAATTTGTTACATTACCTGTAAATTAGCTATTAAAAGCGACCCTGCTTCTCCAATGCTTCAATAAAAAACAAAAGAAAAAAACAAAAATGACAGTGTGCGCCTTTTTTGTTTGTGTGGCTTTGGGGTCGTCCACATATGATGTCATGCAGTAAGTTAGAAGGGGTACAAAATGTGGTGATGAAGTGTGATGATATCGGCGGGTGGGTTTACATAAATGTTACGTCACTCAAAAATACGAGTAATGATTGCTTCTTTCATAAATGATGTCTCAACAAAGTGGATTTTGTAACCTTATTCTTCATAGACCTCACGGTGAGAGGCAGTCACTTCCTCTTTTTGAGGATGGCCTGGATCCTATTTGGTTCCCCCACTCCAGTTCAGCTCATGTATGGCTCCTCGAGTCTGCTTGTGTACGGCAGCGCCACCCCCCGGGCAACGGCTTTGACTGGCCGGCCAAACTACATGAGTAAATTGAAAAAGGGAGGTCCCCCTTAAACAGTACACACAACTGTTGGCCGAACGGGCGGATGATCAATAATATTTTGACAACGGCTTCTAGGGCAGGAGTTGGAAAGGCCTGGTATCGGGCTGAGGGCGCACCATGGACTGTAATGGTAAGCGGCCAGAACCATCCAGAAAGCAATGGCAAACTACTGGATGTACAATGCCAAGAAATCCATAATGGCTAATCTGAATACTACACAAAGATCTGGTGGTGAGGCCCCCAGGCCAGACAGATCATATTTAACTGGGGAAGAGATCGTTGGCAGCGTCAGTACAGGTAATCGTGATGACGGCCAAAAGCCTGACTGTGTTACCACGGAAAACCATGTCATCGGTCTTAGAAAAATAATCAAAATAGGAACATGGAACGTCAGAAGCTTATACCAAGGAAAACAGTACATAGTGAAGAACGAGATGGAAAGACTAAACATCGATATCCTGGGCATCTCAGAGCACAGATGGTCGGGCCAGGGACACTTTTCGATTCCATCAGGAGGAACATTCATATACTCAGGCAAAGAGAGAGGAGGTCAGAGCGGCGTCGGCTTCTACCTGTCTAAAAGGACAGCTGCCTCCCTATTAGGATATAATCCCATAAATGACCGCATTAGAGAAAGCAAATAAGCAAGATATTAGGATAATAATGGGAGATTTTAATGCCAAAGTTGGAAACGAAAGATTAGAACATGAAAAAAGAGTGAAAGGAAGTTATGGATTGGGCCAGAGAAATGAGAGAGGAGAACGCTTGACAACATTCTGCCTAGAAAACAACCTAGTCATCACGAATACTCTTTTTATGCAACACCCTAGAAGACTATATACATGGACGTCACCGGACGGAAAAAGCAAGAACCAAATAGATTATATCTTAATACAACAAAGGTGGCGATCTTGTATCTCATCCATCAAGACGTTCCCAGGAGCAGACTGTGACTCCGACCATGAACTTCTTGCTGCAAACTTCAAGATCAAATTGAAAAAAGTCGTTACAAGCGACAAAGTAATACGTTATGACACAAGCGCCATACCAGAAGAGTACAGTGTCGATATTCAGAACAAATTTGACATTCTTATGGCAGTACAGGAGGAAATGACACCAGATGAACTTGCTAATAACATCAGAGATGTATATATTACAAATGCACAGAGGTTAATTCCTAAAAGAAGTATAAAGAGACGAGAATACATCTCAGACGAAACACTGAAGTTGGTGGTAGAGAGAAGAAAAATGAAGTCCAAAAAAGATACAGAAAATCAGGAGTTGTACAAGGAATACACAAAGCAGATTAAAAAACGAGTCAGACAAGACAAACAACAATACATAAACGACACCTGCAGGAAAATAGAGGAAATGCGCGAACAGGGATTGAGTAAGAATATGTTTTCTGAAGTAAGAACATTGAAAAACAGCAACTTTAAATCATCACCCCGAGCAATAAACGACAAGAAAGGCGACACTCTAACAGAACGTAAAGATATTCTGAACAGATGGAAGGAGTACTGTCAAGAAATGTATACGGAAATAAACAAAGCGGCAGATAACAACGTCATGAATGAAGCGGAACGTGAACCAGAACCTACCATAGAGGAAGTCCGGAATGCAATCAAACACTTAAAAAGTGGAAAATCTCCTGGTTGTGATGAAATAACAGCTGAAATGATACAGGCAGGAGGAGAAGGCAGCGCTCGTATATACCATGCATTATGCTGCAAGATCTGGCAAAGCGGAATTTGGCCCAAGGAATGGAAACGATCAATTTACGTACCCTTGCCAAAAAAGGGCAACCTGAAACTGTGCACAAACTACAGAACTATAGCTCTTATAAGCCATGCCAGCAAAATACTTTTACAAATCATAATGAAAAGGATGCAACAAAAGCTAGAAACAGAAATAAATGAAGTACAGGCGGGTTTTCGACCAGGTAGAGGCACTGGAGATCATATATTCAACATGAGGATCATCATAGAAAAGTGTAGAGAATTCAACGTTGACCTACATACTTGTTTCATTGATTACACCAAAGCTTTCGATTGTGTACAACATCAGCAGTTATGGGCTATTATGAAAAATATGGGATTTCCAAACCACCTTATACAACTCATCGCACTGCTGTACCAAGAACAACAGGCAGCCGTAAGAATAGAGGGGGAAACATCAGAATGGTTTGAAGTACAGAAAGGAGTAAGACAAGGCTGTACCCTTTCCCCTTACCTGTTTAACATTTATGCCGAGAATATCATGAGAAACGTAAGAGATGACCAAGAACACACAGAGTTTGACTCATTTAACATCGGCGGGTACCAGATCCCGGAAATCAGATATGCTGACGACACAGTCCTCCTATCGACCAACCCAAAAGGACTTGAACAATTACTTCTGTCCACCAAAAAACACAGCGAGGCCCAGAATCTATACCTAAACACCAAGAAGACCAAAGTATTGACAACAGACAAAGTAAAGACCAAACCAGAAATTGAAATTGATAACGAAGAACTGGAAAGTGTCAATGAATTCGAATACTTAGGATCAATCATTAACAGCTCTGGCGACTGTGCAGTAGAAATTAAAAGAAGACTTGGCAATTGCTTCACATAAGCTAATACAGATGAAAAACCTATGGCAAGGCACAAGCAAAGAAACAAAGTTACAACTGATCAGAGCATGTATATTCCCAGTAGCAACATACGGCTGCGAGACTTAGACACTCAATAAAACAGTTGCAAAAAAGATTACATCATTCGAAATGAAATGCTACAGAAGGATGTTGAGAATACCCTGGACAGAAAAAAAGACCAACAGAGAAGTACTGCACTCACTAAACGTACAGGAACATTGGCTCCTAAATACCATCGCAATAAGGAAGCTGAAATTTTTCGGTCATATAAAAAGACATAATAGTCTGGAAAAAACAGTGATGGAAGGCATGGTCCCTGGAAAAAGGGGAAGGGGTCGACCTAGACGACGGTGGACCCAGGACATCACAGAGAGTCTGAACTTGTCTTTGGCTGATGCAGGTCGACTTGCCCAGAATCGTGATGCGTTCAGAGCAGCTGTAATGGAGACAACGTTCTGGAAAGAATATGTCACATGATGATGATTCTTCATAGTCTATTTTTATCCGCAATGGGAGACAACTCCCTCGTGGACGAATTTTATTAATACTATAATCGCAGCTGCAATATCTGAATAATTTGATAACCTTTAACTAGTTCAGATTTATTTTTAAGTTTATATATGTGTATCTATAATGTAGCCAATCAATCAGTCCATACTATTTAGCTCCCTAAGAAGTATAGGCCTTCATTACCACTTGCCTAGTCGTCCTGTCACGTGTCATGAGCTCATGTATTTTTTCCACGTCTTCTTCATCACTTTCCGTTATGTCTCTAGTTCTCTTCTGTGTGTGCGCTTTTGGTCTACCTCTCATATTGTCACAGAATGGTCTCGAAACTTTTCATTTCTTGTGCCATCCCGTAATTCTTGTTATGCTCTTCATGTTCTATTTTCCTACCTCGGACAATATTTGGTATTTTGGAGTCATTGTTTACACTTCTTCCTGTAATAATTCGTCATATCTTTTTACCTGATCATCCCGGCTGAGGGAGTAGACAGATGACGCAATAATGACCGACAGTCATGTTGGTAAAATTACTCGTGTACCAAACATGGGCGCGCCGAATTATCACGTAGATCGCCCCGCGAGTTGCTTATCGCTTATTGTGGGTAATGTGATTTCCTAATTTCTCTCCTTGAGAGAACACAACCCAGATGGTCACACGCTGAATGTTTGTTTGCAAAGGACAGGGCAGTAAATTATCCACGTTGTGACACATTGCAGACCCGCACATGAAAGACGGAATATTTTATCAGCTTCCGGGAAGATACGATCAGAAATAAATTCAGGAAGGTGTGAGTTGTAAATGCAATAATCCTAAATGGAAAATTGACACTACCTTATACAGAGAGTGACCGTTCGAATTTCACCACAGTATGATACACACAGAAAATACCAAGAGGAAAGTTATTATAACACGTATGATTGAATACAATAAGCTAGCCAATTCTAGATGTTTTAAACAACACTTCAGATTGGGGCCTGGTCAGATTGTAACAGCCACGTGTGTAAGACGAAAGGTGCAATATAATTTGACACTTTTGCCGGTTTAGAGCACTGTCAAATTACCTCTCCAAGAAGACAGTCAGCTATTCAGAATAAGGAATAGGACCAGAATTCCATTTATCGGACCGGATCTTGTTTAAGCATCTTGTGGATATAAATCCTAGGAAAACTCTACTTATATTAACACGGAAAGCTGGAATCCTAGGAATCTGAACACAAAGTCAGAGTGGGGGCCTATTGTAAAGTAATACCCCAGACCGCGTGTAAAAGGCATCTTAACAAGTTGCCTTAAGTATTTCTCTGAGCCAGGAGTCATTATTCCTAAAGATATTTTTAGGTCAGCTGTACCAGTTGAGGGTGCTATCTCTGAAACAAAAGAGTGTGGTATAAGTGGCTAGACACCATCATCAGACGGGTCTTGAAGACGCTGGACCAGCTTCGTGATTACAACCTGATATTTCTTGGAACGTGTCATAACCTCCAGACTTGACCAGTGACGTGAGTTAGCCAGTCCATAACCTGCAAAGAACCAACCATCGGCTGAAGTAGAAACCAACAAACTTACTGGCAGCTAAGTACAAACTTAAAAGCTGCCAAGTGAACTTTCAGACAATTCTCTCAATATCCATAACACCACCCTGTGATGATTACCTTTTTGCAAAAGAATTATTCATTTTACACTGTTAAAGATAATTGATTATTAAATTTGTTATTTGTATATATACCAATTTATAGTTGATTTAATACTTTTAAGAGTACTGCACCGGTATGTCTCAGTCACCTTAAATACACTTAAAACAGAGCTATTAAATTAAGATTTCAATGAATTAAATCAGTTGGGAACTTGAACGAACTCCGCCTATGCCGGTCGCAAGCCCGGATGAAAAAGGAGGAGGGCGGTCTGCATGGAGGCCATAAGGAGGGAGTCCCTCCACCATGCAAAGGCACAACAGGCCAATCACCTGTTTGCTTTAAATCACGATTACGAGCAATACAAGAGAGAAAACTGGACTGATTCTAAAGGCGACGAACTGGAACGGACTACGGACTACGACTTATGGTACTTGGAACACAAGAAGTATAAATGGGAAGGAAGAGGAGCTGGTGGAAGAGATGAGGAAAGCAAAACTAGAAATCCTGGCTATAACGGAAACAAAGAAAAAAGGACAAGGAGTCATGGATCTCGATGGCAACACGCTGCTCTACAGTGGTGTACCCACATCGGAAAGAGCTAAAGGGGGCGTGGGTTGCATTGTGGCCCAAAATCAAAAACATAGTATCAAGGGATGGAACTTTGTCTCGGAGCGCATTATGGTTGTTAAACTAAAAGAAGGAGAAACCATAGTCAACCTGGTCATAGTGTATGGGCCAAATGAGGATGAGAGAGCAGAGGTCAAGGAGGAATTCTTCGAGCTGCTTCAAAGGACAGTGGATGACTGCCTAGATGAAGTTATCATGCTCGGAGATTTTAATGCCAGAGTTGGAAATGACCATGCTAGATGGGGTGGAGTTATCGGAAGATATGGAGAAGATACTCTCAATGACGATGGAAAGCGACTCCTTAGATTCTGCAGTGAGCAGAATCTGATCATTACAAACACAAAGTTCCCCCATAAGCGCATACATGCATACATTAGATGTAAACCAACAAAGAATGAGAAGTCAGTGATCGACTATGCCATTGTTCGGAGAAGCTCATTCAAATATGTCCGAGATGCTAGAGTCTGGAGGGGGCCAGAGATTGGAAGTGATCACTACCTGCTAACAATCAAAAGAACAACTGAAAGAGTTGCTCAGCCTAGGAACTGCCCAACATCACGCAAGAAACCAAGTAAACGAGCAGGAGAAATGAGCATTAGGACCTACAAGCTGAGAGAGCCAGAAATTCAGACCAGATATCAGGGGCTTATTGCTGCAGCGGTTCCAAAGGTTGTTATTGCCGGGAGTTGTAGTGAGGATAAGCTCTCACTGCAGATAAAATACTTCTATGGCACGCGCCTCAAACAGCCTCTGACAACAAGTCCAGCTCCCGGCCTTCACGTGTGGCTCAATTTGAGCCCGGCGGAACTGTTTCCACTGACGGGAGAAGGGGCAAAGGCGAGCGACTGGCGCCTTAAAACCAGCAGCTTCGGGCAGATAAGGCTCGTGATCCTTGGTTGGTAGCTTATCTAAGAGAAGGAACTCTGAATTCAAACCACCGCTGCCTTGCCGGAATATCCATTTGTGGAATTGGCTTCGGGAGTAAACCCTGAGGATAAATCCGGAGTCGGAGTCCCTAAGGCAGTCTAATGTCGATTCGACATTATTCTGGCAACTCCTGCGACATGGCTGGTACCAAACTGTATCGGTTACTGCCGTTCCTTTGGATCTACCGGCTGTGTGGAGAGGGGGAACATGCTACATGGGCAACAGCTTGATCTCCATATAACTGTGCCAAAGCTCGCGCCCTGGAGAGGACACTCCAGCTTCACCCTATAGGTGTCGGCAAAACACGGGAAGTAGCAGTTACCGGTTATAAGCATTTTGCCCAATTGGCGTAGGGCATGGCGCCAGGGGCTACTTCCGACAGTGGGAGAGGTTCTAGGATCTCACTGGACAGCTACCGCCCGCTTCAAGCTGGGCAGCCCCCAGTCAATAAGGTGTTGTCCCGCCACTGTCTGCTTTCCCCATTGGGTGCATGGGGATTAGGGTCAAACCCGAACTGTAGACAGAAAATTTTGCACAAAGCAATTATCGAAAAAATAGAAATAATCAAACTCTCAGATTGGGATGCTGGAACGTCAGGACTATGTTGACTGGACTATCCGAAAACCTACAGGATGTAAACGATGTAAGGAAGACAGCCATAATTAATGATGAGCTTAAACGACTTCAGGTGGATATAGCTGCACTTCAGGAAACGCGCCTGGCGGGCTCTGGAATGGTGAGCGAGAAGGACTACACATTTTATTGGCAAGGGAAAGATCTTGATAAAGCTAGAGAACACGGAGTAGGTTTTGCGGTCAAAAAATCGCTAACTAACATGGTTGAACCAGGCGAGAATGGATCAGAACGCCTGTTAACGCTCCGCCTGCAAACTAGCACAGGTCCCATCACCCTTGTCAGTGTGTATGCTCCTACTCTGTACTCTGCCTCAGAAGCTAAAGATGAGTTCTACGAGAATCTAGCAGCAGTAATCAAAAGCATACCTAGGCAAGAACAGCTTGTTCTCCTTGGTGACTTTAACGCTAGAGTGGGTGCCGATAATGTTTCATGGCCTTCATGTCTGGGCAGGTTTGGTATTGGCAAGATGAATGAAAATGGACAACGGCTCTTAGAGTTGTGCGTCCACCATGATCTCTGCGTGACCAACACCTACTTTCATACAAAACCCCAGCATAAGGTGTCATGGAGACACCCACGATCCAAGCACTGGCACCAACTTGACCTGATTCTCGTCAGAAGGCCACTCCTCAGGTCTGTGCTCTCCACGCGCTCGTACCATAGTGCAGACTGTGACACAGATCACTCCTTGGTTTGCTGCAAAATCAGAGCACAACCAAGAAAACTCTATCGTGTCAGACATGAAGGGAAACCACGCATTGATACCAGCAAGATGTCAGACCCTTTCATGATCGCTCAATTCACTGCGACCTTCAAGAAAGTGCTCAGTAGCCCTCAGCATGGTGATACTATTACAGAGAACTGGGAGCATCTACGGAACACCATTCAAAGTACTGCACTTGCCACCTTTGGTAAGAAAACAGCAAAGTTAAATGACTGGTTTGACGCTTCATCAGATGTGATGGCACCTGTTATTGAAGCTAAGCGCAGTGCTATGAATGAATACAAACGTTCACCGAGTGCCAGAACCCTACAGATCCTGAGGGCTACGAGAAGCAAAGTTCAACAAACTGCTCGACGCTGTGCAAATGACTATTGGCTCCAGCTCAGTGAGAGCATCCAGATCGCAGCGCAAACAGGCAACATTAGACAAATGTATGACGGTATAAATAAAGCACTTGGCCCCCATAAAAGTAAGACGGCACCGCTAAAAACCATCAGCGGAGAGAAGCTAACCGATAAGGGTAAGCAGATGGAGAGGTGGGTCGAGCACTACTCTGAGCTTTACGCTAGAGACAATACCGTTACACCTGCAGCCCTTGATGCTGTCAATAGTCTGCCAACTATGGAGGAGCTGGATGTCGAACCAACATTAGAGGAACTCAGTAAGGCCATTGATAGCTTGGCCTCTGGCAAAGCGCCAGGCAGTGATGGGATTCCTCCTGATTTAATCAAATGCTGTAAGAGCACGCTATTACATCCCCTGCATAGGATGCTGTGCCAGTGCTGGGAAGAGACAACTAATCCTCAAGGCATGCGAGATGCCAAGATTGTAACACTGTATAAAAATAAAGGAGACAGAAGTGATTGCAATAACTACAGAGGCATCTCTCTTCTTAGTATTGTTGGTAAGGTTTTTGCCAAAGTCATCTTAATGCGACTACACAAGTTAGCTGAGCGCATATATCCAGAGGCACAGTGTGGATTCCGAGCTGCCAGATCAACAACAGACATGATCTTCTCTCTCCGCCAGCTTCAGGAAAAATCAAGAGAGCAGAAAAGACCATTATATATCGCCTTTATAGACCTCACAAAAGCATTCGACCTGGTTAGTAGGGATGGACTCTTTAAAATCCTCCTGAAAATAGGCTGCCCTTCTAAAATGCTGGAAATGATAAAGTCATTCCATGACGACATGAAGGGAACAGTCCAATATGTTGGAAGCACGTCACAGCCCTTTGATATACGAAGTGGCGTTAAACAAGGCTGTGTTCTGGCTCCGACCCTCTTCGGAATCTTCTTTGCCTTACTCTTGAAACATGCATTAAGAGATGCAACTGAAGGAATATGCCTTCACACTAGGTCAGATGGCCGTCTGTTCAATCTTTCAAGGCTGAAGGCAAAAACAAAAATCAGAAGGGTCACTATAAGAGACTTGTTGTTCGCTGATGATGCTGCAGTCGTCACTCAAAGCCAACAGGAGCTTCAGAGCTTGATGAATCGCTTCACTAAAGCATGCAAGGACTTTGGTCTCACAATAAGTCTAAAGAAAACGAATGTGCTGAGTCAGGATGTGGGTGCTGCACCAGTTATCACTATCGATAACTTTGAATTGGCAGTGGTGCACCACTTCACATACCTAGGGTCTACCATCAATGACAAACTCTCACTAGATACAGAAATCGACAGCCGCATTGGCAAAGCTGCAGCTACCTTTGCCCGCCTCACATCGCGTGTTTGGGGAAACTCTAAACTCACAATGAAGACCAAAGCTGCAGTATATAATTCCTGCGTCATCAGCACACTCCTATATGGCAGCGAGACCTGGACGACTTATGCTAAGCAAGAAAGAAGGCTCAATACCTTCCATTTGCGGTGTCTACGCCGCATCCTCGGCATCTCGTGGAAAGATAAAGTGACAAATGTCGAGGTGTTGTCACGTGCTGGCCTTCAAAGTATGTATACGCTGCTTAGACAGCGCAGACTTCGCTGGCTTGGCCATGTTCGCCGCATGGAAGATGGTCGCATCCCAAAAGATATCTTCTACGGACAATTAGCAGATGGCAAGAGAACAGTTGGACGACCACAGCTGAGGTTCAAAGATGTGTGCAAGAGAGATATGAGGGCACTGGACATGCATCCAGCAACATGGGAGGATGAAGCTGCCGATCGCACTAAGTGGCGATGCTATTTACGGCACCACCTCAGATTGGGCGAAGAGAGGCTCACACAAGAAGCAGAGGTGAGGAGAAAACGTCGAAAGGAGCACCAGGAAAATAAGCAGTTGAGGGCTGCCACCTCAGGGGCGCATTCCCATAGTCAGTTATGACTGAAGGGGCTATTATTATTATTATTGCTGCAGCGGTGAGCAACACAGAAGAACGACCTAATGACTTGGAAACCCTCTGGATTAAATTCAAGGACATCATAAAGACAGCTGCTGCAGAAGCATGCGGTGAAGTCCGACTTGGGAACAAGAGAAAGAGGACACCTTGGTGGACAGAGGAAGTCAAAGAGAAAATAAGAGAGAAGAAAATGGCATGGAAACAATACTTAGGAGCTAAAAACACAACAGGACAAATGGAAAAATATAGAGAATATGTGGCACTCAGAACAGAAGCAAAGAACAAAGTTCTAGCAGCAAAACAGAAGTCCTGGGAAGAATTTGGAGAAAAATTAGAAAAAGATGCACAAGAAAACCAGAAATTGTTCTATAAGACCCTAAAGAACATGAGGAAGGAAAAACAATGCCCTCTTGAAGTAATGGAAAGATGGAAAGAATATTTCTCAGAACTCCTGGATGGTGAGCATGGTGAAGCATCAGAAATGATAAACACTAGCACAGAAGAGAAAACCAATGATGGTGAAGATGACATAAAGATGGAAGAACTGAAGGCAGCAATGGAGAAAATCAAGATGGGCAAAGCAGCAGGGCATAATGGTATAACACCAGAAATGGTTAAGTTCATGGGAGCATCAGGCGACCTATTACTCTTAAGGGTTTTACAGGCAGCGTGGTACAACAAGACCATACCAAAGGATTGGGAGATTGCCATCATAACACCAATTTTCAAAACGGGTGACAATCGACAGTGTGGAAACCATAGAGGCATATCCCTTCTCAGTGTCCCTGGTAAAATCTACTCTAGAATCCTAGAGCAGACTCCGACGCCTAGCTGAGCCACAATTGGATGAGGTCCAGTGCGGATTCCGAGCAAACCGAAGTACTCAAGACCTAATCTTAACACTAAGACAGCTGAGTGAAAAGGCCCTTGAGTATAAGAGTGAGATCCATCTTTGTTTCATATATCTGGAAAAGGCGTTTGACAGGGTCCCCTGGAGCAAACTTTGGGACTGTTTGGCAAGGAAGGATATTCCAGCACCTCTGATTCATGCTATACAGAGCTTCTACAAGTCTTGCAGAAATTATGTGAGGACAGCAAACCATAAGTCAGAAGAGTTCAGGACCACCACTGGTGTAAGACAGGGTGATATCCTATCACCTTACCTCTTCATACTCCGTATGGACGATGTCATCAAGGCATGTAAGGAGAGAACAAGAAAGTATTCAGTGGGGTACTGGAAAATGAGACAGGTCTATATTTCGGAGCTGGCATTTGCTGATGATGTTGCCCTGATTGCTAAATCAGAGACACATCTCCAATCCAACCTGCAAGTCTGGAAGGAAGAGCTGGAGAAGAGAGAGATGGTCATACGCAACTCTAAAACAAAATCCATGGTGATATAACGAGAAGAAAGAAGACATCAGATTAACCTGTGAGAATAGGTCCTGGAGCAGGTCGACCACTTTAAATACCTCGGAGCTATTATAGACCGAAAGGCAGGCATCAAAGAAGAGTTGGCCACTCGAAAAGCTGCAGCTGGGAGACTTTTTCAGGCCATAAATCGAGGATTCCTCAGCAAGAGAGAGGTTGGTAAGAAAACGAAGATGGCTGTATACCGCTCCACCTATGTCCCAGTCTTGACATATGGATGCGAGTCATGGGCAATGACTAGACTACAACCCATAAAAGCCAGATCCAAACCTCAGAAATTAGGTATCTGAGGAAGGTGGTTGAAATAACAAGAAGAGACATGGTACGCAACCAGACGATAAGTCAAGGCCTTAAATCCTACCCCCTGAAGACCCAAGTAGAACAGTCCCAATTAAGATGGTTTGGCCATGTCTGCAGAATGGGAGAAGATCGGATACCACGACAAGCATGGGAAACAAAGAGCCAAGGATCCAGACCCCGAGGACGACCCAGAGTCCGCTGGGAGGACAACATTAGACAATCTTTGAAAGACCGAGGACTAGAATGGATCCAGGCCAGGAGGAAGACAGCCGATAAGATAGTCTGGCGCTCTCTCTTCCAAACCTCTACACCTCACGGTAGAAGGGGAACGACTAAGTAAGTAAGGGAGCTTGAACGAGCTAAATCATACAATATATTTCTTCACAAACGTTGTCAGGCAGATAATAAGTTAACTGTGCAAATCCCATTCAGCATTGTTTTTGATTTGTGACTCCATCAAGGTAGAATCATCGTCATCCAACTCTGCCAAGAATAATCTTGTGCGAAAGTGGACACATTTGAAGACCCAAATTAGATACTATAGGTTATGGCCCTCGATGGACCATCACTGCAGAGCAAGGGGAGGCAAACAGTGACACATATCCTGTTGGTTCATAACGAGGACTACCTTGTAATGCTACCAAAACGTTTCCAATAATGCAGTACACATCTTAAACAATAAAATTGAGACAAAATAAACTGCTCTGTTGATTTCAATTTTTTTTATAAAAATAAAACAGTAGCTAGCTAACACCATCCAGACAATAGTCCGATGACATCAAGGACACATAATTTTAGCCAGCTGAAAGTATTTGGACTGACCTGAACGTTAAAATCATATGTCTTCTTCTTTCTTTGATCCTTAGCCACCGACCGTCAAAGCAGTCAGTAGCCATCACGCCATGTGGCGTCTTGTAGGGCAACAACAAATTGATTCCACTTTGCTCGGTCGGTAGCCATCCTTCGTGCAGTGCCCCAACTCTGGTTCATTCTTTGCATCTTAGCCTCCACAGTCCTCCGCCAAGTTGTTTTTTGTCGGCCTCTCTTTCGTTTTCCTTCAGTGGTCCATAGCATAGCTGTTCTTGTGATGGCATCGGGGTCTCTTCTGAGGACGTGGCCAACCTAGCGCCAGCGTCTGCCAGCTATTATGGTGTGCATGTCTTCTTGCTTGCTCCGAGTAAGCAGATCTTGGTTGGTGACGGTATTCGGCCAAAAGATTCGGTGAATTTTTCTTAGGCATGTTGTGTGAAAAGAGGACAATTTCGACATTTCCTTCTCTGTAACTTTCCAGCATTCCGCATCATAGAGAAGCACATAAATCACAAGGCTCTGATATAATCTTAATTTTGTGCTTGTGCTGTATTGAGATGTTGTTTAGACTAAAAAAGGCTGTTCTTGCTTTGTTCATTCTGTTGTTGATGTCTTTGCTTGCTCCGCCGTCTGGTGTTACTATGCATCCTTGGTACGTGAAGGTGTCTGTCTGTTCTAGTTGCTGATTCCTTACTGATATGGGCTCAGGGTTTCTCACATTGAGCGTCATGACCTCTGACTTCTTTAGATTGATGTTCAAGCCCACCTGCTGGCTATACTTATTAAGTCTATCCGTTTTTTCCTGGATGTGTTGATGTGAATGTGCTAGTTATGCAATGTCATCTGCATATTCCAGATCTTCCAATGTAGAAAATGTAGTCCATCTTATTCCTCTTGACTGCCTGTATTCTTTGGCGCATCACCCAGTCTATGACTGTTAAAAATAGAGTGGTTGATAAGGGGTATCCCTGTCGTACTCCTGTCTTCACCTAAAAGGTTAGGTTGCTCTGCCCAAAGATACACGTAAAGTTGGCATAGAGGCTTTTTATGATTGACACTTTGCAGCTTGGTATTCCATAAGCCCTCAGTATTTTCCATAAACTGTCCCTATGTATGCTGTCAAAATCCTTTTCAAAATCAACGAAATTAATGTACAGCTGTCTTTGCCATTCTGAGCACTGCTCTATAATGTTCATGAGGGTAAATATATGATCTACACATCTTCTGTTCTTTCTAAATCCTGCTTGTTCTTTTCTCGGTTTGAGGTCTGCTGCTTTTGAAATTCTCTGTATAATTATCCTGCCTAATATTTTGCTGGGAACTGAGAGAAGAGTGATTCCTCTCCACTTATTGCAGTCTGCAAGATCTCGCTTCTTGGGCAATTTGACAATTATTCCTTTGTTCCACTCCGTTGGTGTCGTCCCTGTTTTCCAGACTTGGGAAAATAGTGGTTCTAATAGTTCTTCTGCTTGCTCAGGGTCTGTCTTAAATAGCTCTGCATTTAAATTATCGTGGCCAGGAGCTTTTCCATTCTTTAACCCTTTGATTGCTGTGATGATTTCTTCTTTTCGTGGAATGTCTGTATTAACATCTAGATCGTTTTCAGCCTCAGGAACATTCAATTGTGTCTCTGGTGGTTCCTTTTTCCGAGTTTCTCTGAAATGCTCTGCCCATCTTGTTTCATGTCCCTCTGCTGTCGTGATGAGATTTCCTTGCTTATCTCTTACTAATGTAATATTGTTTGCACCTCGTTTTCCGCTGAAGATTTTAGTTATTTTGTATACTGTGGTTTATTCATTTCTCAGTGCTGCCTCTTCTGCCTGTCTTGCAAGATCGTCTAGGAGATTCCTTTTGTTGGCTCGGGTTTGGCGTTTAACTTCCTTGTCCAGCTGACTGTACTGTGTTCGCTATATAGTTGCTTTAAACTGGGGACTTCGCTTTTGCTTTCTTTCATTTCATTTCCTTTCTCATCGTTATGGTGTTTAATGTATCTGGTGTTATCCAGTCTTGCTTTTTCCTTTCCTGGAATTCCAAGCATGATTTGCTGCTTTCCGTATATATTGTTGAAATGGTGTTGAATTTCTGGTCTATATCATCAGTCAATGTCTTGTCCTGACTTTTGGCAAATTGATATCGTTTCTTTATGTCAGCCGCAAAAGCTTTTCTGGTAAGGGGGTCCTTCAATTTGCTGATGTCAAACCTTTTCTGTGTAGTTACAGTTGGTCCAGCCGTTCTGAGTTTCACTTTCAGTTTTCCTACTACTAACTGGTGATCACTTCCCACATCTGCACCTCTTCTTACCTTCACATCTTGTAATGCATGTCTCCATCAACCATTAATCATGATGTCGTCTATCTGATTTCTGTCCCGACCATTTGGTGATTCCCATGTTAATTTGTGAATTTCTTTGTGTGGGAAACGTGTTCCTCCAATGACCAGGTTGTTAATGCTACAGAAACATATTAATTTATCCCCATTTTCGTTTGTTGTTCCGCTGCCGCATTTCCCCATTACTCTTTTAATATATGTATTGTGTGTTCTAACTTTCGCATTGAGGTCTCCCATTACTACGATAAGATCATATCTAGGTGTGTGTTCCATTTCTTTCTGCAGTTGTTGATATAATTCATCCTTGACCACTTCCTCACTGTCATTCGTTTGTACTTAGCATTGAATTATTGTAGTGTTGGTTAATCTCCCTCCCAATCTTATTCTTATCAGTCTGTTGTTGATGGGTTTCCATTCCAGTAATGTCCTTTCTATTCCTTTCTGTAGAATAATGGCTACACCTTCATTGCGCTGTCCATCCTCTCTTCTGCACTGTTGATTAAAATTTTTTTTAAATAAATATAAAACAGTAGCTAGCTAGCTAACACCATCCAGACAATAGTCCAATGACATCAAGGACACCGAATTTTAGCCAGTTGAAAGTATTTGGACTGACCTGAACGTTAAAAAAACAATCAGTCTGATGAGTCATGCAATTAAGATACTGCTCAAAATCATACAGGAAAGAATAAAAAGTAAAGTAGGCAGGGAAATCCAAGAAGAACAGTTTGGTTTTAGACGGAACAGTGGAACAAGAGAGGCAATATTTTGCATAAGAATATTAGCAGAAAAATATACAGAGGTCCAAAAAAGTATGTATATGTGCTTCATTGACTATAAGAAGGCTTTTGACAGAGACCTTCATGAGAAAATAATTGAATGCCTCAAAGACATTGGTATTGATGGAAAAGATATAAGAATACTCAGTAACCTTTATTGGGAGCAAACTGCCACAGTAAGATCGGGAAGGAATTATTCACCATACATAGACATAAAAAGAGGTGTCAGACAAGGTTGTGTGCTGTCCCCCTGCCTATTTAATTTATACACCGAAAAAATATTCAAACAGATACAGGAAATACCATGACTGAACATCAATGGAAGGTCAATAAACAACCTTAGATATGCAGATGATACCGTGTTGTTAGCTGAAAGCGAACAGGAGTTACAAGAACTAGTGAAGCAAGTGAACAGTATAAGTCATGAATATGGACGCGACATTAATATTGAGAAAACAAAAACTATGATAATTAGCAAAAATGACGATAAACCAACATTAAAGATAAGCGTAAATGGGAAAATCCTGGAATAAGTCAAGAGCTACGTATATTTTGGTCATATAATAACAGAAGATGGCAGATGTGAAACAGAAATCAAGAAGAGAATAGGAATGGCCAAAGCTACATTCAACAACATGAAACAAATACTGACATCCAAACAGTTATCTCACAAATTAAAACTGAGAATCATAAAGTGTTTTATATATTCTGCACTTCTATATGGTGCAGAAACATGGACGATGAATAAGCATTTGGAAGAAAGAATTGAGGCTCTTGAAATGTGGATATGTAGAAGAATGGGGCGTATCTCATGGAAAGAGATGAAAACAAATAAGGAGGTCTTAGAAAATCTAGGTATGAAAAGAGAACTAATGAGGGAGGTCAAAGTTCGGCAGCTAAAATACTTTGGCCACATAAAAAGGCATAACACCTTGCAGAAGACCATAACAGAAGGGAGAGTTGAAAGCAAACGTGCAAGGGGAAGACAGCGCTTTAAGTGGGAAGATAACATCAAGAGATGGACAGGAAAGAGTCTATCAGATTGCACCACCAAGACAAGAGACAGAAGACGTTGGAGATCCATTACAGCCAACCTTCGTTGTGGAGATAGCAACTGATGATGATGATGAACGTTAAAATCAGCCAGAAAAGCGCCAATCTCCTCGCTTCATGTTTTGGTTAAGTTACCCTTGCAAGCGCCAACCAACATCGAGCGCCTTACGCATTGCTTAATGCAGTTATTGGGTTATAAAACGCTTGGCTTAGAGCCCGGAGTAGAGAGAAAAGGAATTCTGCTGAAGGTTTGCTGGTAGAAGACGTGAACCTGAAGAGCCTGCGAGACGTGTAAAATCGTGAGTTTATTATTTTAAGTAGATTATTTCCTAGTGAAGTTAGCATTAGTTTTCTGTAGCTTAAGAATTAGTTTCAGTGTGGCCCAGTTCCAATATTTGATAAAATAGATAAGTCTGTGTTTAGTAAGGAGATTCCTACTGGGGAAATAGAATTCGTTTTAATGTCATGGATTAGCGGTAGGGATGTGAATAGATTTTATTCATGTTGTTAGCAAGTCCTCTTCACTGCTGCAATAACGGGATGTTTGGCAGGTGAAAGTATGATTTCAACTACTCAGTGCTTTATTTGCGTTACAGGTTAGCACGTGAGCACTGGCTGTGTGTTTGGTGTTTGTTTAATGTTTATTTAGTGTTCGGTTGTTTATTTATTTACTCTTTGTCACTGACTAGGTTGTTGTCACGGCGTATTTTCTAGTGGCAGAAAATCGAGGTTGGTGACATCGTTATCAGCGAGGTTTGGCAACCCTGATAACTTTTTAAGAAACGACGGAGTCACGTGAAGAGGACGGAAGTGGAAGATAGATTAAGTGGGAAAGAGAGAGTGATTTTCTGGCTTGTTCTATACGGACGTGTTTTGATTCCCTTTTCATTGAGCATGGATTATGGCCTAGAGTTTGCTAAAGTGGGTTATTCTGTTGGACATAATTATAATTCTGGAGTGGTTTAGTGTTTAGTGATATTATTGTCAGGCCATGGGGTATAATTTGCCAGTGGATTGAGTTTTCCATTGTTGTAATTCTGGTTCGCCATAGTGAGCGAGTTTTCAGTACTGAGTTTGTATAGTACTGTTATACTGTCATGTGTGAGATTAATTTGATATATTAATTTGAGAAGTTCCTCGGGCAGTGTCATATGTATTCCATACTATTTTCAGCCGTGTGTGGCTATATTGTGTGCAGTGTCTATTAAAAAGGGAATTCCTATAGAAAGTGTTATCTTTCTGTGTCAACCATTTCATGTTGTGGTCGTCTCCTAGAGGAGAGAGCCAAGTCTTAAATTATTGTCATTATTAAATCCACAGCATTAATTGGTAGTTGACATCTGGGCGGTTCGTCCTATTCTTTAAAAGGCCATGGGGCCTAAGTGTTCATTATAAAGCCAGAGCTTAAGATGCACACAGTGTTAGAAAGTTGTAGTCACAGTGTGTTGGCGCCTTCATGTGTACGAAGTCACGATAGTGAGTATTTTCGATTGTCCAGCTTCAGGTCAGTGTGTTTGTCAGTCAGTAGCTGTGAACTGGGGTCGGTCAAGTGTGACGCGTAGCGGTATGTGACCCAGTTTTTCTCTTTCTCGGGTCACAGTGTAGGTTGTCAGTCTGGTGTTAGTTCAGAATATATTTGGACATTGTTATTGTGTTTGACACGGTGTTCCAAGTTAATTTCGATGCTAGTTTAGCAAGCATTGCTAGAATATGTGTCAAGTGTGTTGAAATAGAGGTGCAGTGAAGTCAGGCTTTCAAGAGATATATAGCAAGGTAGTCTTCACGATTTCTTGGTAACATTAGGGGCTCCCTGCGGAGTAAAGTTACGTGTTCAACATGGCTGGGAGACGACTTCGGTTGTTGCGCTATTCTGCTTGATATATTGTGACTTTGAGTGTTACCTTAGAAGGGTCAGGAGTTGTTGTGGAGTACCTTTGTGAACTTTTAAGTTTACATAGGTCTACGAGTGTGTTATAGGGTGTTTTGGCTGTAGGCGAGTTATCCTGTTCCCGCCACATGAAGTAGCTATTCAGCCGAACTCTTGCTGCTACCTTCCTGCGTGTGGTCCTGTGCAATAGACTGTGACGGAAGGTGTCCATGTTTTGCTGCCAATCTGCGCTGTAGGTGTATGACTCCGGATATTTGATGCAGTAGTGTGCCAAAGGGCATATTTGTATTATCTGGCACCCAGACTTACAGAAAAGTCTGGTTATCTGACGAGTATACTGGTCGAGTTGCGAACATTTGTGGAAACATTCAGTCGTGACATTGGACGTAATCGTATTATTATCCTATTGTGGACAGTGCTGTGTTAGCACCGTTTAGAACAGTATATTCACCGTGATAGTGGTGACAGTACCGTGCCATAGGACATTAATGTATTTGCTGGCACACAGACTTACGTAGAAGTCTGATTTTCGGTATCTATATTGTGCAGTTGAATGTTACAATTGTGAGCGACGTTTGTTCTGTATACATTTTCATCATCGAGGCTGAGGAGTTATGTGATCAAGCATCGCTGGAACGTCAGTTAAGTTTTTGTCTGCAAATTTTTGCATGATGTGCTATATTGATGTTTCTTGCTTTTCCTCTAAATTCTAGATTTTCTTTTCTGTCTATCAATCTAATACCATTTATCGTACAATCTGATCTTTTAGAGTAGGAGGATAGTTCTGTTTCTTTATCTGCTTCGTGAGGCTTGATTAGTGGTTTGTTGTTGTTTTTCTTTCCTTTGTTCAGTTCTTTTTCCCAACTTTATATGTAGAACTTAGTCGGGATGTTTATATGATATTAGTTAGTTAGGTGGGATCTTTCACTGTATTTCATATTACTTGGGGTCATTGGTATTAGTTACATAGTAAAGATTTGATATGTTATTTAGTTTCTTTTGACTGGAGTGATCTGAAAGTAGCTAGTGAAGGAGATAGCTCTCAGCATTTCATTGTTAAGTGTAGTTGTTGTTTAGTCTATTGTGTAATATTATATTTATGTGGTCAAGGGTGAACGGGTGGCGAGTTTAATTCATTTTTTTCCTACTTGTGGGAAAAGATTGAGTTAGACTGACTTCTTTCTAGGGGGTGGCTGTGTATGTTTAGTGGTGGAGTAAAGCAGACGGTTTTCCTGCGACTGCCCTACTTAACATTCCGAGCCCTGTTGGTGTTAGGTGTATTGGTGAAGTTTGTATTTACATTGTCTTGCACAATCAGTAATTCTTTTGTCGTTTTAAGTGGTGTGTTCTATCGTTTCATCTTTCTATCTTGTAAATACGTTTACAGGTATCCATTGTTTTCGTTCGTGTGCAGTCATGAATTGTATATATTAATCTACCTCTGCTTAACTTTGTCTATCATCTTATTCCTCGTGACTGGGATTTTTTCGTAGTGTTTGATGTGTGTCTTTTCATCTGTGTAGTGTTCATTTTGCCAGTGTAAACACTTATGTAAGACAGATTAGTAATAATTGAATTATTATCTGAGTATAGCACCAGTGTGGGTGCCAGTAACAAACTAGGGAGTAATAAGCTGATTTATTGTTAATGTGGTACAGTTGTGTCATAACACCAGGAAGTATCATCAGCTGTTGTTATACAACTGTCAACTGGTGTAAGGGGCTTTGAGTTTATCACAAAGACTAAGTGGTCGGAAGGACCAAATTTTCTAAGTAAGAAGACAGTAGCCAAAGGGCAAAGTAAGACTATAGTTGTTCAATAAGAGGTGAAGGGGATTATGTGTATACAGTGAGTGGTGAGGTGGTATATACGTACATGCATACATATTTGTAAATTTGAGAAGTGATATTAATTTTTACTATCACTACTGCACACTGTGTAAGCAGAGAGGTATCAGTTGATATAAGTGAGGTGTTTTTGGTTCAGGTTATTGAATATTTGCATAGTAAAAATCTATAGCAAGAGATAATAGTGAGTATTCCGAGTGTACACCATGGACCTACAGGCTTTCATTCAGATAGGCAAGGAGTGTGGGTACATTCAGAAAGAACTGATGGATTTTGCTGAAGCCAAATTTTATTCAGTTGAAAATAAAAAAGCTTTAGAGAAAGAAAAGATTGAGAAAAAGAATGCCTTAAGAGATGCTCGAGCTGAAGAGCTAGAGCTAAAAAAAAAGAGAATTCGAGTTGCAAGAAAAGAAGTTGAGAGAAGATAGAGAGTTAGAATTAGAGAAGGAGAGAATGAGAATAGCTCTGGAAGAGAAGATGCTTGATAAGGATATACAATTAAAGAGACTGAAAGTGAGTGAGAGTGGTCAGAACTCGACTCCTGGGGGGTCCCATCGTCCCTTTAGGCTGCGTCTGCCAAATGTCAATTAAAAAACCGATAGTTTAGATTTTTCTTGAGAGATTCGAGGCCGATACGTGGCCTGAAAGGCTGACAGAGATCAGTGGCCATCTATGCTATCGACGTTGCTAGTGGAGCCTGCGATGGAGACTTTTTATAGCCTCCCGCTAGATAAAAGGGCGGATTACGACACAGTAAAGGAAAGGTTGCTCCGGAGGTTCCGTCTGACTGCTAACGGGTACCGGACGCGTATCAGAAACGCGATGCCAAGCGCGGACCAAGACTTCGAGGACTTCATCTCGAAGATCAAACTTTTGTTAAACAGATGGATCGAGTTGGAAGGAATCACTAAGGACTATGACGGCTTGCTAGACTTGATGCTACGAGACAAAGTGTTGTCGTCGTGCTCAACTGAGTTGGTGCCTTTCTTCCAGGAGCGCCAGCCTAAAGACATTGAGTCCATGGCCCAATTGGGGCATCATTATGTCCTGGCCCATCCGGGCAAACCCATTCAGAAGTCGGGTCTGTCAGACGCCTTAATTGCTGATGTCGGCAAAGTACAGTGTCGACCATGGCAAAATCAGTCAGGCGATGCAGACAGGTGCCAAGAGCAGAAGCACGAGAGTTCCTCTAGGCCCTATCAGCCAAGAGGAGGAAATTATGGGAATTTCCGTTCCCATCGGAATGGCCGCTCGAACTGGCAGAACCGACAAGTAATATGTAATAACGACGCAGGAGAGCGCCAAACGCGTAAGCAGGTACACTTCGAGGACTCTCGGGACGAAGACCGGTTTTGGTATAAAACCAAACATCACAAGCAGAGGAATAGTTCCTCAGAGAGTCGATCTTCAGACTCTGATGCGCGGTCGTCGTCATCTAAAGGTTCTAGCAAGAGTTCACGCGATGAGTCGAAGAGGGAGCGCTTGTGTACCAATTGTGGTGGAAATAATCATTGCGCTGACAGGTGTCCCACCCCGATTTAACTCGCGAATTGCGCGTTTGTGTTGGACACAGTGAACAGCGAGGACTGTGCGGGGTGTCGTCCTCTGTTCCAGGCGAACGAGAGGATAGTGCTAGACTGTGGGCATGCGGCACCATGTCTGTCGGCAGTTCATGAGACTGGCAAGGTGGTTCTCCACAAAGGTATGGTGGAAATGAAACCAGTCTCCGTGTTGAGGGATACTGTGTGTACCACAATTGGGGTGCGTAGGTCGTGCATCGACGAGTCCTGCCTTACGGGCAAAACTGTGAAATGCACCACGTTCGGGGGCAAAGTGGAGTCTTGCCCCCAGTCATGTATCAATGTGGACACCCCATTTCTATCGGGGAGAGTGAACGCGTTCGTTCTCAAGGATCCAATTGCCGATTTAATCGTCGGCAATGTACGGGGAGTGCATAATGCCAGGGGTGTGGCTGGAGCAGAGACTCGGCATCACCAAGCTACTATAGGGGATGACCAGAAGGTGCAGCGTAAACGTGGTTCGCGGCAAGTACCAAATGACATGATTGGGAGCAGTAGGAACTTATACGGGGGTCCGATAGCTGGTGATCGCACAGTTTGGGTGCGTAACGTTCTCCTGAGTGCTAGTTGGCGCACACTCAGACGAGTGTTTGATGAGGTCACGCCGGTTAGATTTGTGGAGGTATTGTCGTTGCGCACGGGTGACTTTTGCGAATAGGTGGGATGCGCGTGATGCAGTAAGGTGGAAGCACGTGTCGTTGCTTCACAACCACCTGCTGATAATCCAGCAATAGTAGGGTTAGGTTTCGGGTTCGTGTTCAGTAAGGTGGTTTGGTTGACGCGAACCGAACCTTAGAGTCTGACCCACGCCCCCAGTACTATTCTGATATAAATATGTGGGTTTTGTAAACTTGTAAAGATCATGTGATGCGTTGCAATGCATGGTTATGCTATACTATGTTATGCTTAGCAATGTACGTATTTTGGTGCCATTAAGGCAATCTGCACTAGAATCGAATATAATGTAGATTTATA
This sequence comes from Oreohelix idahoensis, assembly GCA_024509875.1. Lineage (NCBI taxonomy): Eukaryota > Metazoa > Mollusca > Gastropoda > Stylommatophora > Oreohelicidae > Oreohelix > Oreohelix idahoensis. The sequence goes on from JAMPIV010015950.1 coordinate 47,694, forward strand.
GCAGGTACAAATGATTGTCCATAACTATAAATGTTCTATGTAGGGTATTTGTTAGACCAGGTATGGATAGTCGTTGTTATTTTTCATGACTACCAGTACCTGAGGAGCTTATTTCATGCTCATATTGTGTTTGGTGGATAGGTTGAGAAGGCAGGAACGACAATGGTGGTAGAGAACTATGGCACGCTCTAGTCAGATGAGGAGGTGCTGTCATGGCATAGATTCGTCCCAACTCCGTACGGGGTCGGGCGAGGACTCCTTCGAGGGAAAAAAACTACGTTGTCTTTCTTAGGGCGGGGGGGGGGGAGGGGGGGAGGGTGGATGTCACGGCGTATTTTCTAGTGGCAGAAAATGTAGGTTGGTGACATTTTTATCAGCGAGGTTTGGCAACTCTGATAATTTTTTAAGAAACGACGGAGTCACGTGAAGAGGACGGAAGTGGAAGATAGATTAAGCGGGAAAGAGAGAGAGAGAGAGTGATTTTCTGGCTTGTCCTATACGGACGTGTTTTGATTCCCTTTTCATTGAGTATGAATTATAGCCTAGAGTTTGCTAAAGTGGTTTATTCTGTTGGACATAATTATAATTCTGGAGTGGTTTAGTGTCTAGTGATATTATTGTCAGGTTATCGGGTATAATTTGCCAGTGGAGTGAGTTTTCCATTGTTGTAATTCTGGTTCGCCATAGTGAGCGATTTTTCAGTACTGAGTTTGTATAGTACTGTTATACTGTCATGTGTGAGATTAATTTGATACATTAATTCGGGAAGTTTCTCGAGCAGTGTCATATGTATTCCATTCTATTTTCAGCCGTGTGTGGCTATACTGTGTGCAGTGTCTATTAAAAAGGGAATTCCTATAGAAAGTGTTATCTTTATGTGTCAACCATTTCATGTTGTGGTCGTCTCCTAGCGGAGAGAGCCAAGTCTTAAATTATTGTCATTATTAAATTCACAGCATTAATTGGTAGTTGACAGTTGTAAACCATCAATAAATTACACCCCTGCCCTGGATTCAAGAGTTTTAATGTTGTACGGGTCTGGTGCGAGTGTGAATTGGCCGCAAGGCAATAACGTGACCACAATTCGCAACACACATCATTCCTCGCTCACCTTATCACAATATATTTATTTTTGTACTTCATAATAATAATAATCATAATAATTTTTTTGTTTTAATGGAGAAAACTGCGAACACATTTAGCTAGGTAGGCGCTGTCTCGCCTTGGGAGGCGGGACATGAACTGAAAGATATATTGTGAACGCCAGAATTATTACACACTATTTCTTCTAAAATGAGTTTGGAAAAGGGGGGGGGGGGGGGGGGGGGGTCTAGAGATTTCCGACGTCACACAATTTTTGTGACAAAGTGTGATAAAGAGTGGGAAGGGGCTTAAAAATGTCAAAAACTGCATGACGGTATATGTGGACGAACCCCCATATGACGTCACGCTGTGATTGCCATTTTAAATCCCCACCCACCAACTCTTGTCATACGTCGACATAGTTCTGTTTATCAATTCTGTTGCTGACTTCTTTCCCATGCCATGATGTCAGATTGTCCATAGCTTCTCTACTTGATGTCTATTTGATCTATACGTTTTCCTTCAATTGTTTCTGTTCTGACAATATATTCCAATTTTCTTCTTCTATATTTCTTTCATCTTCTTCTTCGTTCATCCTGAAAAGGACGTTGGTTGCGTTGTGTCCGTTTACAGCGAAACTGCGATATCTGCGCCTTTAGGCCGATACATCCGACTTCAGCACGGCATTTTTGGGACCGGGTTAGCCTTCCCTCTTCGATCCCTACTCACTCAGCCAGACTGCAGTGATGCAGCATGTTCCCAGGACCACCACTTCTATATTTTTTCTAAAAGAAAATGAAGTGCTTCCGTCTAATGTGATCAATAAGCAGCATAAGTGCAAAGCTTTGGACATCCTCATTCTTTTTCCTTTTTTTAAATTTTCCTTGGTATTCTAAAGGTTTTTTTCTGCTAATCCATATTTCGGTGGACGAACCATACATAAAACATCATCTGGAAATAATTTATCCTGTACAAGAAGACGTCATGATATAACTGAACATTTACAAGTCTATGATTAAAAAACTAGGCACCTCGTAGAAATGTGACAAACAAATAAATTATTTTTAAAATTTACTGTTAGAAATGGGATGATCCGCTTTAAAACGGGACGTTGGATCATGCTATTCTTCTGTTTTCTGCGGGGGTGAGCGAGGTTGGGGGTAAGAAAAGGGATAAAATAGATTCACGTTAAGACAAAGGCGTCTTCTTTGGGGACACATTTAAAAGTATTACGCAAAAGAAAGTGATAATTAATGTCCATATTATTTTAAGATCTGCAAAAAATGTGGTGCTCTCTCTTCTGATCAGAACTTTCTTCTAATCTACACAAAAACAATACCGTATGCTTCTCAGATTCCATGTACTTTTCACATATTTGATTTATAGTGAACTTGAGCAAGAGTGTGCAGCTGTCTTGTCACAAAAGAAGACCCCGTTGGAAAAACCAGAAAAATCACAAAGAATAAAGTCTGAGATAAATGATTTTAGACATTTATGACGTGATGACTTAAAAAAGGCTGGACTGTTTTTATGCTTCATTTTCTTGGAGAGGAATGTGTTTTTAAATATAATTTATTTTCTACACTTTTTTTGGAGTGTGCTTAATGTGCTGAGGTCAGTAACTATGTTTTTATAAAAAAATGTGACATGTCTTTTTTTTCAATGAAGTCTTCAATTATTATTCGATTTACTTTCTAACTTAGTTGTTCCTCTTCTATCGTGAGGTGTAGGGGTTTGGAAGCGAGAGCGCCATATTATCCTATCGGCTGTCTTCCTCCTGGCCTGGTTCCATTCTAGTCCTCGGTCCTTCAGAGATTGTCTAATGTTGCCCTCCCAGTGGACCCTGGGTCGTCCTGGAGGTTTGGATCCATGGCTGTTAGTTTCCCATACTTGTCGTGTTAGCCGATCTTCTCCCATTCTGCAGACATGGCCAAACCATCTCAGTTAGGACTGTTTTACGTGGGTCTGCAGCTACTGATTTTTTAGGCCATGATGCATCTTCTGGTAGCGAATCATGTCTCTTCTTGTTACTTCAACCTCCAGTCTCAGATACCTCATTTCTGAGGTTTGGAACTGGCTTTTGTGGGTTGTAGTCTTTGCCCATGACTCGCATCCATACGTCAAGACTGGGACATAGAAGGAGCGGTACACAGCCATCCCTCTCTTCTTGCCTACCTCTCTCCTGCCGAGGAATCCTGTAAAAATGGTCTGAAAAAGTCTCCCAGCCGTCGTTCCTCTGGCAGCCAAATCCTCGTGACGCCCCGCCCCCCCACCCCAAGCCCACGACAGCTGTCATTCGACTATGGGTTTTAATCTCTATGTAACTTTCTTTGCATATTCAGCTGCCGTTGGTCGTCTTTTCTTCTTTTTTTTTAAAGAAAAATCGGAACCCAGTTTTCTTTCACGTACTGTCCTTCGAATTTCTCTTAATCATTTGGTTGCCATGTCTTCATTATCCTACGATCTTTAAACAAATTCTGATTGTCATTATGTTTTCCCCGCGTGTAATGTAATCTTCATGATTGCTGTTACGTTCCATGTGTAAATTATCCCCACAAACTAGGCTTAATTTAGTTTGAGTGAGAAAAGCATAAAAACGCTAATGTGTATGAAACACGGATTTTCCTAATTTAATGAAATAACAAGCCAGGTTCCATGTAACGAAAGAACATACGTTTTAATTTTTCGAAAACTAACTGAACCTAGTTAAAATGTATTTGCATTTGGCAACATGTTCGAGTAATTCGTTAATCCAAGTTTTAAAGTACATTAAATGTATTTGCATTCTACAATGCCATATTAATCAGTTCAAGATTGCGTTACGTTAAATTGTCTGTTAAGTCTCATGTAGTTTTTCTGACGAATCTTCTACGAATGCGCAAATGGATCTGAAAAATAACACGTTTTTAATCACAGCCGGTTCAAACAAACTTTAAAAAAATACATTTGCAACCAGTGCATGTTAAAAGAACCATTTGGTTTTAGTTAGTTTTTTTTTTTTTTTAAACCCTTCATTTCAAATCTTTTTTCGCAGTTTTCCCGCCTGGAGCAATGAGGCAAACACAAAATGTGTTTTTCTCATTGCTGAATTTTGTTAAGTTCATCAAAACTGAGTGGTTGCTAGCGGGGGAGGGAGGGGGGGGGGGAGGGGTGCTTCCATATTGGGGTAATTGTTAATTAGAATTCTGCGTTTGTGTGAAATCTTCGTCTGCATTCAGTTTGTAGTCATGCTAAATCTGCAGGCATGTCGCCAGCACGAAATCTATAGTCGTTTCCAGGTCAGCGCGTACCTTCACACAAGATTACTCTTGGCAGAGTTGTAGATAGAAGGATAATGACGCTTCTATCTCAAGAGAATTTAAGAAGATAATTCAGAAGTCAAGAACAATATTACAGCATAGGGCAGAGCATTCTTAACTTATATCTGGTCCGGCACCTTTTGTGAAGTTTTAAGCAATGGGTTGGCTTGTTCGAGCCCCCTGCTGGTTTAATCCAGTGAAATTCCTTTTCTAGCTAATTTTGGCTCTATGGCTGTAAATATATGTATATTGTCGTAGATTTTTGATAGGGGAATTAAGACTTGGGTTGGTCCCTTCTGAATAGATTAGAATGAGTGATAGCCACAGTGAGAGATGATAATAGAAATAGATTTCCACGAGTGAGATGGTAGAAATTTATAGAGGCTGTCCCGGAAAGGTTGAATCTTCTCTCTCTCCGCCTATCTTCTACAACAGATCCAGAGGAGTCAGACAGTCCATAAACAACATATATTAATATATATATTACCACTCACGTGCACACACACACAATTGACGACATGTAGACACACACACATAGGAAAACTATAACAATGATTATATAGATATTTGGGAACGAGCTGACCCGACACACTGATTAAGTTAAAGGGAATTTTTTTAATTATCAGAAAAATTCCATAACAACACATAAAATTACATCAAAGCATACACAAAAATAGTCATAAAGTCAAGAAAGATCCTACAAGAATGATAGACCCACAGTATGATCTCATCCCTCAAGGTATGCCCACAGTTCTGTTAGAAGAAAGTGATAGCCCCAAGGAATCAAGGATACATTAGCGGTAGTCTAATGATTTTCCCTTTTAAAAGGTATGAACTGACTTAGATATTTAGTATGATATATCCTAAGGAAAAGTATCTTGTTTGCAACAAAGAAACTTGCATAAAAGAAATTACAACGTAGGTGAAATTTGGTATACCATAAAAAGAGTCACTCGTTCCTGATTTCTCTCGGTTCATTCATCAGGGCCCTGTCGTGCATTTCTCACTTTCTTACCCTATAGCTTGCTGTTGTTCGCCGTCTGGTGCACGTTATGACACAATCTATTTTATCGTTTGGTGAAGCGGATACCCAGCTCTGCAGATCTTGGTTTCATCCAATTTGACCGGGGAGCGTCCTCTTCAGGCGATAATTTTGTACAGATTTTAAGTTAGTGTCACTTTATCAGTTCAGGTAAGAATTAGTTTTCAAGCGGACTCACATGATCAGAATCACGAGGTTTTCACTACTTAGGAACAATGTCAGGTTTGTAACTTCGATCACAAGGTAAACAAATTCTTGGTCACACCACTGTCGTAGATTTTTTGATAGGAGAATTAAGACTTGGGTTGGTCCCTTCTGATTATATTTGAATACGTGATTCAATAGAAAGGAAGAAGAATGGTGAAAGAACAGTGCGGTCACAATAGCGTACGCCTGTGTTGTAGAACGCCATAAAGGCTGACCAAGAAAACCCCTTTTTCTGCTCCGTCTGCATAAAATACACGCGTTTCTAAAAATAAAACTGGTACTGTGTTTCTTAGAAAACCTTGATAGACACACTGCTTAATGACCTAGATACAATACCAGCATTAATGTCATTATATACACTACGTTAACCTAAAAGACAGACGGGCTTAGAAGAGAGAGAGAGAGAGAGAGAGAGAGAGAGAGAGAGAGATGCACGGAGGAATGCCAATCCCACGTCGTCTCGCGATTAAAAAGTGAACGCGAAAGGCACGCAGGCCTGATTTTTTTTTTCAAATAGACAGTGATAAAAAACACTAACGATACGAGGTAAGGTTTTAAAAAACATGTTGAATGCTTATTAGGAAACATGACACAATACTGTTTTACGTCTGAAATCCTGACTTTATACTGACAGAACAGTCGAAAAGGCAGGACAGGTGGTGGTTTGAAAAATAAAAAAAACAAATACACGACTATCCTAGAATAATACATATGTTGAACGAAGCCACTTGGCCCCATTAAATTTATATATTCTTGTACCTTAGGACTTGCTGACAAAGAATATGTTATGTGTTACGCAAATAGTCTAGTAATTAACGAATTATAGCCAAAATACTATAGTGGGGTTGTCTGACAGCACAAGATCATATTTGCTCATAATGGCATGTAGAAAAACACTGCTTTAGGGGAAATGAGGCCAACAAGTTAGATACGATTTGATTGGTGGTAGTCATATGTAAGGCAAAACCTGATTAGTCGGACTGCAAATACTATTAGGGTTGTTAATGGTTACGGTAGGATGGGTAAAGTTTTTTTCAAAGGCTCTTGTAAACATGGTCTCATTGGTTAGAGCGTTCGATATAGTCAAATAGAAGCGTCAGTTCAGGGCCAGTTTTGAAAATAAATCATTGTGAGAAGCAAGTGCGTTGAGGGCCAGCTAATATTTTTCTAATAAAAGCCTGGGATAAGGCAGATCAAAATTGTGCCAGAATTCATCGCCAGTCAACGTACTTGTGTATATTTCCTTGAATTGTGGTAAGCTAGACATATTTCCTATATATCTATATATATATATATATATATATATATATATATATATATATATATATATATATATATATATATATATATATATATATATATATATATATATATATATATTATATGAAAATTGAATATGAATTGATAAATTCTGTCTGTATGTGTGTGGGTTCAGTAGCAAACAGAAGGCAAAGCCTAGATATTGCTCCACCATGTAAAAGCTTGTCAGAGAGGAGTATAACTGCATTGGCATATATGGGATTGCCAATTAGTAACATGACACCTATCTTATTGTATAGAAGGAATTACAGCTGGAATTGCAGAGGGTTGTAACCATTAGGGATAGGAATACTGGTATATTGTCACATGAGAAGCTAGTAGTTGGCATACAGCGCTGAACTCTGTGTTTGTAATGTCCTGTACTTCAGTGTGGAAATAGATATTATATATTAGTTCTGAAGAAGGAGGTACAACCTTCTTATTTCAGGGACCGTGGTACTGAAGTATTAGAGCAGCACCTGGTCTGAGTTTTGCTGGATCCAGAGGGCTGGCAGCAGACTCCTTGTCCAAGATATTGACCAGTGGTGTATTTCAAGATAACTGAGAAGCAAGCGAGCAGAGGAGACAGTTTTCCTGCCGCCGACTCATAAGTTAAGAATTTGTCAGCTAGAGCAGCTCACCCTTGTATAATCCACCTTAAAATTGACTGTAATACTAAAGCAAGAGGGACAGTTATTGTTTACAAATAGAAAGAACTGTGAACCCTTCGATATTATTTCCACCAGTAACAAACACATGAAGTCGTGATGACAAACAACAACATAGCTTCAAAAGCCAGTGTTACCTCTTAATACCAGAGCACACACTACACACATATTGTAATAATATTCTATGTCAGGACAAAGATCCTTTGTATAAATTTTGTACATAAAGATTGTGTTACATTTGACTGTGATTCCTGATTAACTCTGTAGTTGGATCAGGATATCTATTCTTGAAAGAAACTAATACATAATTTAAAATTTAACACTTGACTTACTTAAGCTAGTCTTCTAGAGTGTGAAATATATGTGCTTGTTATAGTGTTGTAAAGTGTTGTGAATCTTAAATAAAAGTGTTTATCTGTCTGTTGTTGTTGAGAACTTACACTTCATCACTATCATAACCCTAGACATTCAACGTAGTCATCACATTAGCCCAGAATAAGTCTGATTGAGGTCTAAATGTGGTAGCAAAGTAAGGTCATCTGTAAAACACTACACTTATTAGATACAGATACCTTCACAGCTGATCTCAGTCAGTACACTAAGTCCCCTATAAATATTTATATAATCCCAACTTACCACATATATTGGGGGCTCGTCCGGGATTTTGAATCCTCTCCTATTACATATATTGGGGTCTCGTTCCCGGGATATTGAACCTTCCCCTAGCATATATATTGGGAGTAATTCACTTCTGGAAATTATAAAAATTAAAAAGGTATTCTTTTGTGGAAAAATAAGGTTGAGCTCTCAGTGCTTGTGGTTGTCCTTAGTTAATTAGTCATAGAAAAAATTGTTTAGTTAAATATTGTATACATTTGCCCGTTAGAAAATGGCGGACCTGGCAAAATTTCGATCTGCTGCTATGCAGGCTGCTAAAGAGTTAGGAATGGACGGGCAAGTTATGATTGCTTATGTCACTACTGAATGTGACAAATTTATTGAACGCGAAGAAAAAAGATTGGAAAAAGAGGCTGAAAGAAAATTAGAATCTGATAGATTGGCCGAAGATAAGAGAATAGAGGCTGAAAAAGAAATTAAGAGGTTGCAGATTGAGGCTGACAAAGAGGCTAGGGCATTGGAGGCTGAGGCTAAGAAGTTACAATTGGAGGCTGAGACTAAGAAGTTACAATTGGAGGCAGAAAGAGAAGAAAAGAGACAGGCTGCAGAAAGGGAAGCAGAGGAAAGAAGGCAAGCTACAGAAAGAGAAGAAAGGAGACAGGCTGCCGAAAGGGAGGCAGAAGAACAGAGATTGGCTGCTGAAAGGGAAGACAAGCGATTGACTGCAGAAAGGGAAGCAGAAAAGGAGGAGAAGAGATTACAAAGGGAACATGAGTTACGACTAAGGAAGTTTGAGTTTCAAAGCCATGCTCCTGAAAGTGGTGCCAGTCCCTTTACCTCTGATGCCACTGCTAGTCAGGGAGCCTCATCCTCAGCTATGAATTTTCATCTAGATCATTTTGTTGAGAAAGACGATGATATCGAGAGCTATCTGAATAGATATGAACTGTTAGCTACCACGTATGGGTTAGAGAGAAAAAGGTGGAGCTTAAAGTTATCTCAAGGCCTTCGTGGTACAGCTTATGAAGTTTTTGCCAAGATGAGCAGAGATGACCAAGAAAATTATGACATGTTGAAGCAGGCTCTTTTGTTAAGATATGAAAAGAATGGAGAATTTTATAGAAAAAAATTTAGGAATGCTAAACTACTGTCAGGTGAGACATATCACCAGTTCTCTGCACGGTTAGAGACATACTTGGAGAAATGGACGGCTCTGGGGAAAACCCAAGATCTTAAGGAAATGATCCTTATAGAACAACTAAGAGAGTCCATGGCTCAAGACCTGAGAAAGTTTCTCATGGAACAAGGTGCAGAGAGGCTGGGTGAGTTACTAAATGTTGCTGAAAGATATCAGGCAGCTCAAGCAGAGGTAACAAGTAATAAAAAGAAACAGGTAGACAATTATGAGGCACCACAAAACTTTAATAATTTTGATCATAGAGATCAGAACAAAGGTAAGCACCAGTTTGATTGGCCACGGTATGAAAATAAAAATAAAACCCCACAATTCAATGAAAGGAAATATGATGACAGGAAACCCTTCAGACAGGAAGGAAAATATTGTCAAAAATGCAGGATGCATAATCATAATACTAGTGAATGTGGTAGGAAAGTTCCTCCATATCACGCGGCATGCATGATAACAGTGGAAAGGGGAAGAAGAAACTGACAGAGAATCATATAAATCTTCAACATCCCCCCATCTGTGAAGAAGTGACATGTAATGGTGCCAAGGTTAGGTGCCTTTACGATTCAGGTTTAGAATATGACTCAGTTGTGAGTGCAACCCTAGTGCACCCTGAACAGTATACCACAGAGAAAGTGGAGATACAAGGGGCCGTAAAGGGAATATCCACCATGACACTTTCCGTAGCCGAGATAAATGTCAAGACTAGGTACGTGGAAGGAGTGATTAGAGCAGCCATGTGTGACGACCCTAATTACCCGCTGGTGTTAGGAAGTAAATATGTGTTTCTAGGGACCCCTATAAAACCTGTTGTAATGGCCACGCTCTAGGTCAGGTCGACCCCTAGTAAGGAGGAAATATTACCACTAAATTATTCTCATAAACAGATGAGAAAGGCCCAGGCAAAGGACAAATCACTAAAACCTTGCTTTGGCAAATTGCCAACAAGCCATACACACCCTAAGAAAGGGCAATTCTATTTAAAGGAGGGACTGCTCTTCAGGAAAGCTAGAGCAGGATCCAAAGAACAGGGACAGTTGGTTTTGCCAACTCCCTACAGGGAAAAAGTGATGGCACATGCTCATGTTGTACCTGACGGTGGACACCAGAGGAATGGAACAACACGTCAAAGGACATCTGAAAAATATTACTGGCCCCAAGTAGCTGCTGATATTTCACAATTTGTGGGGGCCTGTTGTTACGGTCTCCCGCTGTATCTTTTCTTGCTAGATGTTATTAAAAGATTCAGCACCGTTGGACGTGAGTTTATTGGGTTGCTTGTCAATATTTCAGATATTATAATTCATCTATTCTAATTCCAGATTTCTAGTTCGAGTGCAGTTTTAAGCCATTGTGGTGTGATTAAATTATTATTATATTCAGTGTCGTTATCGTATATTAATTCTTCCGCAGTGTTGGTTAGATTATAGTTAGTCTTAGAAAATACCTGTGATAATCTGGACTGACCTTGCAAGGATTAATGACAGTCACAGCACAGAGTGAGAACTTGTATAATTCAGGCAACCAACAAGTTCCATGGACGACTGAACAATTTAATATATCCTTTTACACAATGGGGTGCAACATCATTTCACACATTTAAATTGGTTTCATCATAGTTCTGAGCTCTACACAATTGTTCCTCTCACAGACTTAGCTCGTCTGGGTTAACCGTTAAGTTTATAGCGTAATAGAGTGTGCAACCAACTCTTAACGAATCCGATCCTTAGAATTATTATTCCTTCACAATACTAGTGAGTACATTATCTGTAAATCTATAGATCCTGTCTATGTATCATTAATCAACATCTTTGGCTTGCATCGCCAGGCTTTAACTGCCATATATATAAGTTCAAGGTGAACGTAATCTGCTTGGTTCGCGATTCTAATACGGACTCTACCTGGTCCTATAATCAACTTCGATACGGATCATTACGCTATCTTACACTTTCCAGTGGATCTACCGTTCCACATATATATATATAATCAGTGGCTGTGCCACATATTCAAACACGATCCTTAAGTGGGTTTACCACACATTCCAACACTGCCGTTAGGCTCAATGGCCACACATAGACTAGAATGTAACTAAGCTAGACGCGTCATACATTGATTTGCGCGATTTCTGGTCTTAGTTTATTTGAGGTGTCTAGTGGTGCACGCATGTGGAATGTGGCCACAATCCACATGCCTGCAAGCCGCAAGACAGTCCTCAACATCATCCCCCCCGCTCCCAAACGTGACACTCGTGGCACGTGAGAGAGTGGTGGCGAAGATGTGCCCGACTACAATCTATGAATGTTATCTAACGTCAAAATGAAATAATGCAATTAATATTCCCAATTTAGAAATAACAATTATAAAATTATGTCCATTGTCAACATCAAGACAAGAAAGTTATTTTAGTCCTGTGACGTGAAATTTCTTGATAACAAGTCCGCGAGGTTATTATCAGTTCCTGAAATCGGAATTATTGAAAAGGCGAATTCTTGTAGTAAAAGAAACCACCTGTGAATCCTTGCGTTTTTCATAGTTCTCGAAGTGATAAACGTGAGCGGACTGTGGTCTGTGTAGATAAAGAACTTTCGCCCTATCAAGTACTTAGATAGTTTTTCCAAGCACCACACCACCGCGAGCAGTTCGCGCTCTCCTGTGGCGTATTTCTGTTCCGCCGGGGTAAGCTTGCGTGAGACAAACAAGCATGGATGGAGTATCCCTTCATAACATTGAAGCAAACAACCTGCAATTCCGGAGCTGGATGCATCTGTTTGAATCAAAAATGGTAACTGTATGTTTGGCAATAACAGGATAGGAGGATTCTTAAATAAATTCTTTATCATAATCAGAGCTTCTTCGCACTGCGGTGTCCATAATATTTTTTTTGGACTACCTTTGGCCAACAATCCGGACAAAGGAGCAGAAATCTGTGCGAAGCGTGGTATAAATTTATGGTAATAGTTAAGAAGCCCGAGTAAACTTCTTACTTGTTTCTTGGATGATGGAGTGGCAATCTCCAGTATGCGCTTGACTGTATTGTCATCAGGGTGTAATCTATGGTTACCTATGCGGTGACCAAGGAAAGTAATCTCCTGACAACCTATCTGGACCTTAGAAGGTCTTACAGTCAAACCATGTTGTCGTAGTGTAATGAGAAGAGAAGACAAACCAGTAATATGATCTTCCCATGAATTGTGAAATAGACAGATGTCATCGATGTATGTGATGACATCTTTTCTATCGCCCAGAAGGCGGCGCATCATGCGCACGAATGTCGCAGGTGCGTTTACAAGGCCGAAGCACATGTAATCCCATTGGAATAATCCAAATGGAGTCGTAAAGGCAGTAAAAGGTTTGGCATGTTCAGTGAGTGGTATCTGCCAGTAGCCTTTAGACAGATCTAGTTTACTAAAGTATGTGGCCTGTGAAACTTGTGAAAGTAGGTCGTCCAACAAATGCATTGGTTCAGCGTCAGTAATTGTGATACGGTTAAGACGTCTGAAGTCAATACAAATACGGAGCGTCCCATCTTTCTTTTTCACAATAACCATCGGAAAAGCATAAGGAGATTCTGATGGAGATATAACTCCTAATTTTATCATATCCTTTAGCTCCTTTTCAACCCTGTCTTTATGATGTAACGAAATAGGGTAAGGTCTTAACTTAATAGGATGATCATCCGTTAGAATGATGTCATGAGAGATTAAAGACGTATGACCTGGAAGGTCAGTAAGTACATCGTTAAAAGAAAGAAGAATTTCCCTAACTTGACTTTGTTGTGAAGATGACAAAGTCGGAGAAATTGTGACATCCTTCCAAGATTCGGAAGCTTGTAAAGATGGTAAAGTAAAGTAAACTGTAAAGGAATTGAAGACGTAGTGTCTTCCTCATTGACTAGTGCAAAAGAAGAAATATGAGGTGAAGACTCAGACACAGAGTCAATAATAGGAATTAACTCTTGTGGTCTTTCCACTGCCAATTTCAACATATTGACATGGAACGTTTTAATTTTTCCTCTTACGTTTATAGCATAGTCAACATCCGTGACTTGTTTAATAATCACAAATGGACCCTGCCATGAAACCAACAGTTTATTATCCTCATGGGGTAGGAGTAACCAGATTTTTTTCCCCAGGATTAAAATATCGCAATCTTCTCCCTTGATTGTGGAATAATCTAGCTTTTTGTGTTGCTGATTTAATGCTTTCGGATGCATATGTACACGCATCAATGATTCTTTGTCTAAGGTCAATCACCAGCTCGTAACTAGTACGAGTGGATTCATCCACTGATGATCCGACCAGTAAATTTTTCAAGATCATCATCGGGCCACGAGGGTTAGAGCCGTAGACGAGCTCGAATGGACTAAAACCAGTGCTCTCGTGGGGGACCTCTCTATACGCGAATAAAGCGGCACAAAGTAGCCTGTCCCAGTCCCGAGGACATCCCTCAGTGATCTTGTGAAGAATCTGTTTGAGTGAACCGTTAAGACGTTCACAAACTCCGTTCGTTTGGGCATGATATGCACTTGAAAACGAATGGTGAATGGAGAGCATCGACTCCACTTCTTTCATAATATTAGAGGTGAATTGTGAACCTCTGTCTGATAAAATTTCCTCAGGAAAACCAATACGACAAAAAATTGAAAACAATGCATCTGATACCGACGCAGTATTGATTGTTTTCAGAGGTATAGCCTCCGGCCACCGTGTACAAAGATCTACACAGGTTAAGATATATCGGAACCCATTGTTAGATGGAATAGATAACGGACCGATAATATCTATGGCTATTTTCTTAAATGGTCTGTCTGGTACATCCGTGATCTGTAAGGGTGCCGTGTGGAATCTGCCCTTACGTGATGTGCTTTGACATGTCGTACATGACCTACAATATAATTTTGTGTCCTTATTGACACCAGGCCAATAAAATTGCGATGTGACTCTAAATAAAGTTCTTTTAATACCCATGTGCCCTGCCATGGGCGAGTCATGCCCTGTTTGTAACACCAAAGGTCTAAATTGTTTTGGAACAACTATCTGATGAATAATTGACCTACCATTGTCATAATATCTTGTAAGTATGGATTTCTTAATTTGAAACCAATGTTGTGCTGATTTGGTATGTTTACTAACTTTTTTTTTCCGCTAGCGCAAATAAACGCTGTAAACTTGGATCATTTTTTTTGTTTTTCCGCAAACGCCGCTGGTGCTTCAGCAACGACGTCGGGAGACATAATTGTATCTATAATAGGTGTAGGTGGGGTGGCCATATCTGTAGCCAACTGTTGTGCTCTAGTGACAACAGCATTTGCCACCAATGGATGAGATTCAACCCATTTCGTAATCTCCTGTGGAGTACAATTTCTAACTCCAGGTATGTTACCTAAGATTATCTCAGACACGGGAGCTCTTAACCCACAAGCATACACCATACCTGTATAAAACGGTGTATCGATATAGACATGCGCTATTGGATATTCTTCAATATTACCACCAAATGTGATGCATTTAACAGTTTTACCCGTAAATGCAGATGGCTCGATAAGCGAGTGTTGTATGCCGACAGTAGTAGAGCCGGTGTCACGTAAAACTCTTACTTCCTTTCCGTATAAATATGCCTTGTGGTATGTGAGACGTCCCAAATTCTCACAAGCAGACATAGAAGACATTGTATGACCACAACGAAGCGTATTTTTCCTCTCTGATATAGGATGTGATTGACAAACATAACAAGAGTCATCGAATATGCTGCATGCATTCGCATGTTTGTTATCATCATTCTCATGATCTTTTTTGGTAGTACATGCATTAGCATGACCATGTTTGTCATTATTCTTTGAAGATGATCTGAAATGATTTGCCCTCTTTTTGCCTGATTTTGTTTTATAATAAAAATTTGATGAATCATTATTATCATCATTCCTTTTATATGATGATCCATGATCATTATAATCCCTGTAATAGTCTTTGTGATAATCATCACGACCCCTGCCTTTGTGGCCTCCACGATCATGAGGTGAATAACCTCGATAACTCCGACGATAGAATCTTGACGGTGATCGATAGCGAGGGAAGTTATAAGACCCCCGATATTCATGACGAAATTGTGTACGATATCGACCGTCCGTGCTATGTGATCTAGGTCGGTGATCATAAGATCTGTGATCTTGGAGCGCTGCGCACGTAGGCATAGGATCTCGTGGACCAGATCGATGGACATCCTTATTCGGATGTGCCGTGACAAACTGTCTACCATATTTTTCATATTCTGAAATAGAGTTAGGGTGTCTTTCTTGTAAGAATGATTCTAAATCGTGACTGCATGAGGATAGCACACCTTATCACGTAGCATGAGATCCATTAACCCCTCATATGATTTGGTAATACCTGATAATTCTATCCATCTATTGAAATAATGTTTAATGGAAGCAATAAATTCACCAAAGTCAGCGTCCTTACTAGGCTTAGCCATATGGAAACGTTCTCGGAATCCAGATTCAGTTAACTGGAACCGCCTAAGAAGTACTTCTTTCACGACATCAAAATCGTTTCTGCTTTGCTCATCTAGATTCATGAAAACCTTGAGTGAGTCCCCGGTCAAAAAATCAACCAAAAGACTACTCCATCTTTCCTTTGGTATGTTCAAACCTGTAACTTTCATAATAAATCTTGATATGAACGAATCGACGCAATCTCTAGACTGGTCGAAATGTGGCATCTTCAATTTTGGATAAAATACATTTGGATTAGCTGAAGGTCTGGATTGTTCTGATTGCAACCTCGCCAATTCAATAGCCTTTTCTTTCTCAGCATTTAATCTTAAAGTCTCAAGCTCAATAGCATGTTTATGTTCTTGGTCTAATTGAAGTAGTTCCATTCTTCTTATTTGCATTTTTTCTCTATCCAATTCTCTCTCCTTTTCTTGTTGAGCTATTTCCTTATCTTTTTGAGCTAATTCTTTCTCCTTAAGTTCTTTCTGTAATTCTCTATCTTTTTCTTGTTGAGCAATTTCTTTATCCTTTTGAGCCATTTCTTTCTCTTTTTGAGCCATTTCTTTATCTTTTTGCGCCAGTTCCAACTTTTTAAGTTCCCGTTGCTCAATTCTTTCCTGTTGCGATAAGTGCTTTTCATGTCTCGTTTCAGCATAAGTCTGCAAATCAGAACCTGATTTACCCAGACTTTGTCCTATTTTAATAAACTCTTCCAATGTAGACATGGTGCTACGTTTCTCAATAACTTATATAAGTGTATTATTTATCAATAAATATACTATGAATATGTGAGCTTAATTAATTCAAAGTAACTATGATATTTACTATAGCCAGAGACAAGAACAGGTAACGATAAACAATGGATGGAACAAGCAAATGAAATGATATATTCACTTATACGACGCTATGAAACATATAAAAAGAAACTAAGTAAGTACTAGACATAATAATTAGAGAAATAAAATGTTTAAAGTAACATTACAATAATATTACGATACAAGTCGTCCTAAACTAACATTGAGACAGAGAGATTTTTAGATCACAAACGAATAAAATAGTGACACAAAACGGAAAGTAATTTATTTAAATTAAATGACGTAGGCACGTGACGTCACAACTAGCACAAGCAAAGTGGTTATATGGCTTACTGAAGAAACATTTATTTCCTAACTTAAAAGAAAAATTAATAATCAGTTAGATCCTCAGTAAGCAAATATAAGCAATTATCCTTAAAAGTCGTTAAAATTGCTTAAATCTTCCAAAGGAATATAGAAGCAATGATAAGCCCTAACCATCCTCCCGCGAAGTTACATAAAATACATTGCCAGTAAACACGTAATGATAAAACTAGGACTGCAAAGTAAGACAGACAAGTGACAGTGGAGGAAGAATTGAAGACCAAAGCTAGCCAACTGGACAACACAATCTAGTCGAAAGCTCTAATTTAGACAAGAACTTATCTTCATGTGGTCATGCCATAGTGATCCCGAAAATAAACAAGATGCTCTCAGCTGTTCAGACTTGTTTTCACAGAGAAGCAGACTTGAACGGTTGAACGAAGATTTTCAAACGTGATATTGAACGAAATTCTGTTGAAATACTTCCCCGGTTGCTCTGGAGGTTTAACAAGTGTATGAATTGTCTTTCTGGTTCTATGTGATGGTTCAGGATCTAAAATTGAGTGACATCCGATCGATTTGATTCAGCGACTCAGCGACCGTTAATTGTAGGGATGAATCGACCTTGACCTTCGTAACTTGATGTGTAAATTTGAGTTGCCAGTTTGGACTTGCGCCTTGAATGAGACTTTCTTGAACTGTTCAATTTCCACTGTTACTTTGCCTGTGACGAACTGAATTGATCTTGAAGTTGTTTCCACTAGAATCTTCCCAACTTGAAGCCTGATTCATGAACATTAGTTCGTTCAATTGGGTAACGGAAAAGATGAATTCTGAAAATTGTCCGAACACTTCTGACACCAGTATGTTACGGTCTCCCGCTGTATCTTTTCTTGCTAGATGTTATTAAAAGATTCAGCACCGTTGGACGTGAGTTTATTGGGTTGCTTGTCAATATTTCAGATATTATAATTCATCTATTCTAATTCCAGATTTCTAGTTCGAGTGCAGTTTTAAGCCATTGTGGTGTGATTAAATTATTATTATATTCAGTGTCGTTATCGTATATTAATTCTTCCGCAGTGTTGGTTAGATTATAGTTAGTCTTAGAAAATACCTGTGATAATCTGGACTGACCTTGCAAGGATTAATGACAGTCACAGCACAGAGTGAGAACTTGTATAATTCAGGCAACCAACAAGTTCCATGGACGACTGAACAATTTAATATATCCTTTTACACAATGGGGTGCAACATCATTTCACACATTTAAATTGGCTTCATCATAGTTCTGAGCTCTACACAATTGTTCCTCTCACAGACTTAGCTCGTCTGGGTTAACCGTTAAGTTTATAGCGTAATAGAGTGTGCAACCAACTCTTAACGAATCCGATCCTTAGAATTATTATTCCTTCACAATACTAGTGAGTACATTATCTGTAAATCTATAGATCCTGTCTATGTATCATTAATCAACATCTTTGGCTTGCATCGCCAGGCTTTAACTGCCATATATATAAGTTCAAGGTGAACGTAATCTGCTTGGTTCGCGATTCTAATACGGACTCTACCTGGTCCTATAATCAACTTCGATACGGATCATTACGCTATCTTACACTTTCCAGTGGATCTACCGTTCCACATATATATATATATAATCAGTGGCTGTGCCACATATTCAAACACGATCCTTAAGTGGGTTTACCACACATTTGGTGCACGCATGTGGAATGTGGCCACAATCCACATGCCTGCAAGACGCAAGACAGTCCTCAACACCTGTGAAACATGTAGCAAGGTACAGTCCCCAAGTTGGGAAAATCATAATCAGATGCCAGCCAAGCATTCTGAAACATATGGGCCTAAAAATAACAAGGAAAATAAAAATAATAAGGTTGACATAGAGGATAGGTATCCACCTTCCCACCAACAGTTTTCACCAAAAATATTTAGATTCGCAACTCTGAGAAGGGCATCCAGAGAAAATAGAAACTCAGACCAGTCAACCCAGGCACAGTTTGAAACCGCAGTTAGGGAACTGGCTGAAATTAATATTGAAGATGATCCGCCAGATTTGAACCCGATACAAAAGGTTAACCTAAGAAAAGTGGGGAGTGGACGAGTGAGCAATTCGGAAAATGCTCACAGCTGTTCACAATATGGCTATTAATTTAGCATGAAAAAGGCACTCGTGACATTCGTAGTCACCCGACCCCACACTGTCCAAGAGGAAGTATTGATCAGACCCTGGATGGAGATCACCCACACATATTATAGCAAAGCTAAGGGCGAATTGATTTCTGATGCAGAAACTCATTTCCCCACATATTATCTTAATTCACCAAATTGTCGGTAGGCGGAAATATAGTTGATGAATATGGCCTCCATTTGAGTGGCATATTATAAGAATATTATTAGAAGGGTGTTTCCACATTCAATCAAGCCTGAGATCAGACCAATTGTTGGCTGTGAACATTTCGGAGGAGCAGAGTGTCTCCATTGTTGCCTTTTTGAATTGAGGATAGTTCGAGTGTTTATTAAGGCTGATCAGGAAATTATTGGATCCCCTACACGACTCAGATATCACCATATAGATCAACTCCTCATAACGTACAATTTGAGGAACATCTAATATTCTCGGGACATGTCGTTGAGCAGACTCAGAGAAGAGAAATGGTGAATATTGATTGCTAAGCAGCATTAAGACAAGCAGTAACCCTTGCAGCTGTTCAGTTACATAACTGAAATGGATTCCTGGAGTGCAGAGGTCTGAGGCAACCTTCGTCAGTAGTGCTTACTTTGAATTGACCCACCTGCATTAATCCATTATAAA
This sequence comes from Oreohelix idahoensis, assembly GCA_024509875.1. Classification (NCBI taxonomy): domain Eukaryota; kingdom Metazoa; phylum Mollusca; class Gastropoda; order Stylommatophora; family Oreohelicidae; genus Oreohelix; species Oreohelix idahoensis. The sequence continues at coordinate 67,537 of JAMPIV010015950.1, forward strand.
AAATAAAATAAGCGAAATGTTGATGCCGATTTTCTAAGCCGCCATCCGTGTGATGAGAATCAGAATAATCACCAGGAATAATATTAAATTTCTCTATGTGTATATAGAATTAGGAACTGACATATGATGTCTGTTTTAAAGTGGGGAGAATTTGTCGTGAAAAATTCTAATCCACATATATAAATCAGAAAATAAATGTAAAGCCTAACGAAGTAATTCAATAGAAAGGAAGAAGAATGGTGAAAGAACAGTGCGGTCACAATAGCGTACGCCTGTGTTGTAGAACGCCATAAAGGCTGAACAAGAAAACCCCTTTTTCTGCTCCGTCTGCATAAAATACACGCGTTTCTAAAAATAAAACTGGTACTGTGTTTCTTAGAAAACCTTGATAGACACACTGCTTAATGACCTAGATACAATACTAGCATTAATGTCATTATATACACTACGTTAACCTAAAAGACAGACGGGCTTAGAAGAGAGAGAGAGAGAGAGAGAGAGAGAGAGAGAGAGATGCACGGAGGAATGTCAATTCCACGTCGTCTCGCGATTAAAAAGTGAACGCGAAAGCATGCAGGCCTGATTTTTTTTCAAATAGACAGTGATAAAAAACACTAACGATACGAGGTAAGGTTTTAAAAAACATGTTGAATGCTTATTAGGAAACATGACACAATACTGTTTTACGTCTGAAATCCTGACTTTATACTGACAGAACAGTCGAAAAGGCAGGACAAGTGGTGGTTTGAAAAATAATAAAAAACAAATACACGACTATCATAGAATAATACATATATTGAACGAAGCCACTTGGCCCCATTAAATTTATATATTCTTGTACCTTAGGACTTGCTGACAAAGAATATGTTATGTGTTACGCAAATAGTCTAGTAATTAACGAATTATAGCCAAAATACTATAGTGGGGTTGTCTGACAGCACAAGATCATATTTGCTCATAATGGCATGTAGAAAAACACTGCTTTAGGGGAAATGAGGCCAACAAGTTAGATACGATTTGATTGGCGGTAGTCATATGTAAGGCAAAACCTGATTAGTCGGACTGCAAATACTATTAGGGTTGTTAATGGTTATGGTAGGATGGGTAAAGTTTTTTTTCAAAGGCTCTTGTAAACATGGTCTCATTGGTTAGAGCGTTCGATATAGTCAAATAGAAGCGTCAGTTCAGGGCCAGTTTTGAAAATAAATCATTGTGAGAAGCAAGTGCGTTGAGAGCCAGCTAATATTTTTCTAATAAAAGCCTGGGATAAGGCAGATCAAAATTGTGCCAGAATTCATCGCCAGTCAACGTACTTGTGTATATTTCCTTGAATTGTGGTAAGCTAGACATATTTCCTATATATCTATATATATATATATTATATGAAAATTGAATATGAATTGATAAATTGTGTCTGTATGTGTGTGGGTTCAGTAGCAAACAGAAGGCAAAGCCTAGATATTGCTCCACCATGTAAAAGCTTGTCAGAGAGGAGTATAACTGCATTGGCATATATGGGATTGTCAATTAGTAACATGACACCTATCTTATTGTATAGAAGGAATTACAGCTGGAATTGCAGAGGCGTTGTAACCATTAGGGATAGGAATACTGGTATATTGTCACATGAGAAGCTAGTAGTTGGCATACAGCGCTGAACTCTGTGTTTGTAATGTCCTGTACTTCTGAAGTATTAGAGCAGCACCTGGTCTGAGATTTGCTGGATCCAGAGGGCTGGCAGCAAACTCCTTGTCCAAGATATTGACCAGTGGTGTATTTCAAGATAACTGAGAAGCAAGCGAGCAGAGGAGACAGTTTTCCTGCCGCCGACTCATAAGTTAAGAATTTGTCAGCTAGAGCAGCTCACCCTTGTATAATCCACCTTAAAATTGACTGTAATACTAAAGCAAGAGGGACAGTTATTGTTTACAAATAGAAAGAACTGTGAACCCTTCGATATTATTTCCACCAGTAACAAACACATGAAGTCGTGATGACAAACAACAACATAGCTTCAAAAGCCAGTGTTACCTCTTAATACCAGAGCACACACTACACACATATTGTAATAATATTCTATGTCAGGACAAAGATCCTTTGTATAAATTTTGTACATAAAGATTGTGTTACATTTGATTGTGATTCCTGATTAACTCTGTAGTTGGATCAGGATATCTATTCTTGAAAGAAACTAATACATAATTTAAAATTTAACACTTGACTTACTTAAGCTAGTCTTCTAGAGTGTGAAATATATGTGCTTGTTATAGTGTTGTAAAGTGTTGTGAATCTTAAATAAAAGTGTTTATCTGTCTGTTGTTGTTGAGAACTTACACTTCATCACTATCATAACCCTAGACATTCAACGTAGTCATCACATTAGCCCAGAATAAGTCTGATTGAGGTCTAAATGTGGTAGCAAAGTAAGGTCATCTGTAAAACACTACACTTATTAGATACAGATACCTTCACAGCTGATCTCAGTCAGTACACTAAGTCCTCTATAAATATTTATATAATCCCAACTTATCACATACACTTCGTTTAATCTGTCTATCTTTTGATGAAGTTGATACCCAGCTCTGCAGATATTGGTTTCATTCACCGTGTCCGGGGAGCGTCCTCTTCAGGCGATCGTTCTTTCTTTACAGATTTAAGTTAATGTCACTTATTCACGAGGTAGTTAGGGTTTCAGCGTGCACACAGTGTCAGAACACGAGGTTTACCTTAAGTAGGAAGATGACCGGTGGACAACTTCTCTCAACAAATAGTCTTGGTTCACAACACATTTTGTCAACAATGTCGGAAAAGTTAATGTTTATTTTTACTTTCTTCAGCAATTATTCTCGCCATAAGGCAGCATGTACATTAGAGTTTGTGAAGAATATGATCTGGCTCAAAGGCCCAATATAAGCATTTATTCTTTAAAAAAAACCCGTTAGTGGGTTTGGTATTTTGTCTATCTCTGAAGGCACACTCCCTGTCAGACAGGTGTTACTTGAAAAACCCACGTGGTTAAAGATATAAAATGTTTATGTTTCTCAAAGGTTTGTCTCTGAACTAAACGCCGGCAAAGTTTAGGTTACCCCAATGTTCACTGAATAAAGAAAAAAATACATTTGAAATATTTTACATATTATGTACTCAATATAACTTACATTTTGAACTGCATGCGTAGAGCTTGACTTGACGTTTAAACTTTCCCGTAAATAAGTTATATATAAAAATCAATCAACATGAATTAGGAATACGTACGTATTCCGTCAACACTCATGAGGCATCTAGCATTTATAAGTTAGTTTAGAAAAAATATTCTCGTCTGATTATTTAGCAGTTAAATTAAATTCATTACAGCTACATGATTTTAAGCTAGAAATTATAATTTATTCTGTTTTTCCACTGTAACTCGTCGACTAGAGAATATAACAGACTTATTTTAATTCACTCTGCACAAATGAATTAGTTAAAAATAGGCGATTAAACACTTAATCACTCACAAAATATTAGATACTTAATGTAATATTTACCTCAACACAGAACTACGGTATCACAACGAAACTAAGAGGTTCACTTATAAGTTTAAGCATCTAGAACGAAGTGACCACGTCTACTGCAAATGGAGAATGAGTGAAATCAAGTTTCAAACTCTGGTTAATGTCTTAAACCAGACAAAGGCTCCTACTATTTCCAAAAACCCGATCTCTCCCCTCTCCTAACACCTACGTTAGCTTAGACGCATGCCGTAACTGCCACCAGTGCGTCTTCACACCTCCGTCTAACTATCGGACCGTGAGCGCGCGTGTCAGAGGCGAAATGCCAGACACTCTGTCTGCTCTGAGCGAGCATGGCTGGCGCGATTCACACCTCCGTCTAACTATCGGACAGTGAGCGCTCATGTCAGATGCGAATGTCAGACGACCCGTCTCCACTGCAGAGGGCAATTTCACACTTCGCCGGGAGCTAGCCTGACGAAAAACTCTCGTGACAGCTGCAAATGTAGACAATTTGTCTGCTCATCATGTCTGATAGACTGAAATCCCACCTAAAATCATCTCGTGCAAGGGACTGACACGTTAGGTAATCTACTGCGTTTCTAAATGAGAAAACGAAACCAATCGAAAGTTTGAATGGGAAATTAGTAATGTTTATAGTCGCAAACGTACGAATGCGAAAAACACAGGAAAAGGATAAAGAGTGATAATAAAAAAGAGGACACGGGTAGAAAAAAAAGAAGAGAATATAGAAAATTTATAGATCATAAAACTCTCTGTGACGACCACAAGTTGACATAATTTGCGGAACGTTACTGTTTGTAATAGTTTACTTGCCACAAGGGCTGAACTGTACTTACGTTTTCTCAGGAAGAATAAATTCTGGCGCAATAGGCCCGTTATGTCATTTCACCTTTAAAGTTCTTGTAAAGATGTTACACCAAGTCTTTTAAGGAAAATGTTTTAGTTCTTCTCAGATATTACTCATCAGTACTTAACGCTGGCAAAGTTTGGGTTAACCCCAATTTTCTTCACTAAATAGAGGAAAAAACACATATAAAATAATTATACATACTATGTACTCGTTATAACTTACATTTTAAACTGCAAGCGCACAGCTTGACTTATCATTTAAAACTTCCCGTGAAATAAGTTATATTCATAAAATCAATCATCATGAATTAGGAATACATACGTATCCCGTCAATACTCACTGATGTAGCATTTCAGTTATAAGTTAATTTTAAAAAATATTCTCATCTCATTATTTAGCAGTAAAATCAAATTCATTTATAGCTGCATGATTTTAAGCTAGAAATATAATTTATTCTGCTTTCCACTGAAACACGTCACTAGAAAATAATACAGACTGTATTTTAATTCTCTCTGCACAAAAGAACTAGTGAAAAATAGGCGATTCATCACTTTAAACACTCACAAAATACTAGATATATTAGATATAATATTTACCTTCGCACAGAACTACAGATTAATACCACGAACTAAAATCATTCAATATAATAGTAGTCTAGAACTCGGCAAATGTTGCCCGGAAACTAAAGACTTTACAATACACAAGATATTCTTCTAGCCTGGCGATCTCTCTACTGCAGATTTAGGAGTACGAATGAAAATCTAGTTTCAAACTCTGGTTAATATCTTAAACCAGACAAAAGATCCCAATATTTCCAAAAACCCGATCTCTCCCCTTTCCTAACACCTACGTACCTTAGACGCTGGACATAACATGCCAAACGCGTCTTAGACACCTCACTGCTAATGAAACTGTCTGAGAGTGCCGTGACAGAGGAAATTACCAGACAAATGTCTCATTCTGCGCCGTGCAGATGTCGGTTATCACACCTCACGCCGGAGAAACGTTTGTGTCAGGTGAAAATGCTAGACTAAAAGTCTGCTCCTATGTCTGAGTATGAAACATAATCACACATCTCGTCGTCTGACTGCAGCGACTGACACGTTATATAATAACATGCGTGTGCGTTTCTAAATGAGAAAAGAAACGGGCGAAAGTTTGAATGGGAAAATAGTAATGTTTATAGTCGCAAACGTACGAATGCGAAAAACACAGGAAAAGGATAAAAGAGCGATAATAAAGTGGAGGACACGGGTAGAAAAAGAAAGGAAATATAGAAAATGTATTGATCATTATCTCTATGCGACACATATATATATATGTGTGTGTGTGTGTGTGCGTGCGTGCGTGCGTGCGTGTGTGTGTGTTAAAATATTCGATCGTACATGCGCTCTCTTATCTATAAGAACTTAATCGACTATGAATTTGTAAAATAACGTACAACACATTTAATAATCAGTTAGTCTTTAAAACATTTAAATAAATATGGATGAAGATGATTTTAGGAAGTTTTACAATTTGTCTTCACTGAGACTTAATTCGGAACTGATGCGTATTAGTGTCTTTTGCGTGCCTGTTACAAAAGACTTAGATTGCTGAGTACTGCACTGGGTCGTTGTCAGGTTTTTTGTGATGCGGATTCGTCTCTAGGATCGTCTAGATGTACTCCACTCCTAATGTCAAAGTGGGTATCTTCACAACGTGTCAACTATAGGTAGTTTGTGTCGAACACAGCTTTTGAATCACAAAGATAGTGGCGAAGATTCTTACTTCATACTGGTCTGGTGCTAAAAACCGTCTTGTAGCTTCAAACCACGAACTTTAGGAAAAATAACAGAGCAAATTCCTCTGCTAGATACATTTGTGAGCTGCAAATTAACAGGCGCATTGACTCGCTGTGCACACACCAATGTTAGCCTCTCTGAATAATTATTCTCCCTGAGTATACACAGTATAACACAGGGAATATGATTAGAAATCACAGTTATTCTTATAGTTACTTTAATGGGGAAAATGTGTCTGGACAGCGCGAGGGCAATGGCTTGCCTGAATTACAATTAACAAGGTACATAAATCTCACAAAAAGATACTATACACTTTATGCACATGTGATGTAATCATCACTTCTCACTGCTCCTTTCGGAGTCTGGGGTCACATCTGCTGTCTGTTTTATGTACGACTAGCAATCACCAGCATTGCTCTAGTGGTTTATGAATATACTTTTTTATATGTTGAGATTGCCAGCCTCCTATGACTGGTATAATCACTTAGCAAGTACAGACATGTCACAATTCACATTTTAAACTATATGTTCACAACTTACCCCAATGGGATATACAATCTCCTGGCACAGTAGAAAGGACACAGCAACTTTGATTAGATGCTTCGAACACTTGGTAGGGGAATTTTTAGTATTCCTCTTATGACAGATGCTCTGTGTCCTTAAGTTTCGAGCCTTTGCATTTAAAATTGCGAGTTCTCTTTTAAGTTATAAAAACGCCTAAATACTTTGATCTGTTACTATTAATTCTAGAATACTTTGTCCGATCCTTCTGACAGTTTGTCAAACCTACTCCTAACATGATCATTTCGCTTTCATTTTTGTTTGTTTAATTGTTTTTCATTGACTCGTTGTCATTGATCTTGCCAAACTACGAACGTTGCTTTGAACTAAGGACTCTTAATCTTCTTCTTCGTTCATTTTCAGACGTCAACTAAACTATAATTAATGTAAATAGACCTGTAAGTCTTTAATATATGAACGTGAGCCCTAATATAATCGACAAGGTTTAACAGGACGCGCCTCGCCAAAACGAGGCAAAAAATTTTATTTAAAAAGAAAAAGAAAAAAAAAGACGTCACCTTGAATATTTTCTAAGAAAGCAATGGTTAGCCTGGGGTTGTTGGCATCTCCGTAGTGTTTTTTCCCAGGTATTGAACTGGTGATGCCCATAAGCGCTTTCTATGTTCTTCATATGTTGGGCACATTTGAAGTAGATGTTCAGAACCAAGGCTTACATTTAGTGGCGCCACAGACAAAATTGTCACATCTTTCTCTGAGTTCTACGCCTTATCTTCTATTGTCTTTCGTTCGTCTATGATGCGTCACAGAGAGGGTTAAGCACTGAGGTTCCAGCCCAGTGTAAACACTGATGTGCTTGAACACTTTGCTTCTGTGAGACCTCTTTAGCTCCTTTAAAACATGCTCTCTGTGCATTCTTTATTCCTGATCGCTTTCACTTAGCGGTTATATGGCCACGCATACGAGCGGCGTGTGGTTAGAACACTTCCTTCACGATGCAAAGGTTCGAAAAAGTAGTACTTAAAAGTGCTCGTGAGTTAGTGTGATAGAATGGACGAGGAATGATGACGTGTTGTGATAAGTGATCACTTTATTGCCTTGCGGCCAATTCACACTCGCACCAGACCCGTACAACAAAAAAACTCTTGATTTTAAGGAAGGGGTTGTAATTTATTGATGGCTTACAACCCAGTAAGTGACAAAGCGTAAATAAACAAACAACAAAACACTAAACAAACACTAAACAAACAAACAAACACCAAACACCCAGCTAGTGCTCACGTGCTAATGTGAAACGCAAATAAAGCACTGAGTAGTTAAAATCATCATAATTAAATAATCAGAAAAATTATACTCTCACATGCCACTCAGCCCTTCTTCTACGCCACCTGAAACATCTAACTATCACACACACACACACACACACACACACACACACACACACACACACACACCGACGCTCATGCATGTCGTTCAATGAGACTAGTATGGTGTTGTACATGGGGCTGGCAATTCACCATGTAACACAAATTGCTACCGAAACCACTACTACAAGAGCGAGCATATGCATTCTTTGTACAGTATTATTGTTGAGGATAGCCGCATTAGTGGCTCCATGCTCCATAAGGAGCGAGAAGAGAAATATATATCTACAAGTGAACCCACGTGCTCTCATAAACCATTCTACATCTTCCCATTCCATGACAATAATTAAATAATAATAAAAGTGGCATAAAACAGAATTAAACAACCAATACTCTCCTTAATGAGAATAAACTACCACCTCGCAACCGATCCACATCAACATTCGTTCCAACATTCTGAAGCATGTCGTATGTGACGGCTGGTGAGACTGGCATCAAGCGTGTCGTATATGACGACTGATGAGACTGGGAATCTCATCATATGAAACGCATTGTTACAGAAACAACCACTGCAATAGCACATAAATGCTTCATGCAGGCCTCTGGTGGACGCCAGCCGCATTGGTGTCTCCATGCTCCGCAAGGAGCAAACAGAGAAACGCTTATGTCTCAAAGTGCCTTACGCACAAACGAGGGGCATTATGCTCAGAAGAAAACAAGAAATCTAAATAACTAAAACTAAATGCATCTCTCAAAGGGCATTTGACATATGGATGCGAGTCGTGGGCAATGACTACAACCCACAAAAGCCAGATCCAAACCTCAGAAATGAGGTATCTGAGGAAAGTGGTTGAAGTAACAAGAAGAGACATGGTCCGCAACCAGACGATCCGTCAAGGCCTAAAATCCCACCCGCTGCAGACCCAAATAGAACAGTCCCAACTAAGATGGTTTGGCCATGTCTGCAGAATGGGAGAAGATCGGCTACCACGACAAGCATGGGAAACAAAGAGCCAGGGATCCAGACCTCCAGGACGACCCAGAGTCCGCTGGGAGGACGACATTAGACAATCTTTGAAGGACCGAGGACTAGAATGGAACCAGGCCAGGAAGAAGACAGCTGATAGAATGGTCTGGCGCTCTCTCTTCCAAACCTCTACACCTCACGGTAGAAAGGGAACGACTAAGTAAGTAAGTAAGTAACTATGTACACCACAGATGTAACTAATATAACCTTAAAGTAACCCACTAAAAATATACAGTAGAATTATAATCAATTATCGTGAGCCACACTTAACTAAATTACCTTCGCATCAAAAAATAAAATAAAATTAATCTTGAACTAACAAAGCAAGCCATTGTTATAATTAGCCCAATGCGCTAGCTAATAATAAATAGCTTAACATCATTAAGCTTATCCACCCAATATAACAAGGCTTAACTCCATTATCCACCTGGTAACCCGTGCCGGTTCTCGGCCGCCATCTTGCCATAAAGTTAATTCTATATCTCTTTCCAGTACCTGATAGCATTTCAGTCCAGTTTCATGTATGAAATATGTATTCTTTATTCTGATAGCATTGACGTGGACTTACTAGCACGATGAATAAAATATATCCACATCCCTAAGACTACTCTATGACATTAAAACGGATTCTAATTCCCAAGTAGGAATCTCCTTAGGAAACACATACTTAGCTATTCTATGACACCCTAGAACCGGGCCACTCCGAAACTAATTCTAAAGCTACAGAAAACTAATGCTAACTTCACTAGGACATATTCTACTTAAAAATCAAACTCACTTCTACATGCCTTCGCAAACTTTTCTGACATCCCGTTCACATCTTCTACTTGCAAGCCATCAGCAAAATTTCTTCCTCTCTCCGCCGGGCTCTGAGCCAGGAGTTTTATAACCCGATAACTGCATTACGCAAGACGTAAGGCGCGCGATGGTTGTTGAAGCTCGCGCACTCATGAGGGTAACTTAAAGCCAAAGGCAAGGAGAAAGGTAACTGGACACTTAACCTCATATAGCTGAGACCTAATATAAGAGAAGTTCTTAGCACTTTACTCCTCTGAGGCAGTGTCTGCTGTGAGACTACCTTTACCTTGATGCTCAACCTACTGACTGGCCTAGATTAGGTCTTACCAAGCCGAAGAACTAACTTATTGTGCCCCATATGTTCTATTTAACGATCAGCGAACCAACGTATTGTTTTTTCCATGGATTTTATATAACAATAGCCGAACGCTTTATTGTCAAAGTCATCATTACCATCGTCATTATGCATTTGTCTTCAACAAACATATGCCAAGTCTTCCTGTCACGTGCCATCAGCTCAGGGTTGGTCCGTGTCTTATTCATCCCCTTTATGTCTGTCTCCAGTTCTCTTTTCCGTGTCTTTGGTTTCCCTCCATCTACCTATATCTTACCTGGGGATTCCAGAACAAGGACTACCTTGGAATGCTATCAACAGGTTTCATCAATGTTTGTCATATCCATCTCCAGCGCGTTTTCTCATCTCTTGTTCTACTGGCACTTGTCTGATTTTTGACGGAAGATCTAAAATAGACGGCAACGGCATGAATGGAAACCCCCATAGAAGCTTAGAATCTTCAGGAACTGGTGTGCACATACTGCATAGTTATGCAGGTTACGCAGCAATGACAGAGCTGATATACTAGCTTCAAGAGCACCCATAATAAGTGCATTGGATATGGACAAGGAAGAGACAATGTGGACAATTGATGATCGCCTATTAGGGATGACACTGAAATCAATGAATTATCAAGACGAAAACTGCTGAAATTTGGCATCACACTTAATACTAACTGGGATGGACGTTAGAAAGGATGCATCTGACGTGTATATAACCATCGTGCAACATGAATAATTAGCAATCATACCTGTCGACATTTGTTGAGGGAGATTGAGCACCTACGGGTTTGTCCGGAGTGCAATGATGTCGATTCTGTTCAACAATAACATTAATAAGAATATGTGTGCTGTAAATATGAAGATTCTGATTTTTAGTTTTTGGACTTGATTTTTGTTAGTTTTCATACATTTATCAATGCAGAGAAAGCTCTTCTTGTCTTTGCAGAATTATTTGATATCATTGTTTGTTCCTTTTACTTTATCTACTTTGGTGTCAAAATATGAGCCACATCTTATAGTAATTGATCTCTAAGTGTAATCTGACCATTTATTACAGATTTATTTTTTTTTGCGCAATCTTTGTCTGTGTAATTCATTTATGTATCTTCAGACACATTTGTTGTATCTTCAGATCCATTTGTTGTATCTTCAGATCCATTTGTTGTATCTTCAGATCCATTTGCTGTGACCACTCATTAAGTATTCCCATTTTACTTTTCTGTCAGTTGATGATTTCATAACCTAATCTTTTGCCGGTAAGAGAGAAATGGTGACAAGAAGGATAACTTCCGCTTCACAGTTCTCGTCTCAAAGGGTTTTGTAAGTTATTCTCCCTAAATAGATCTACATTTCATGCCTCATGCAATTTTGGTATAATTATTATTTTTTTTAAATTTATTTACGGGGAACTTCAATATTGTCCGTCACGTAGGAACTAAAAGAATTTAAAAAACGGCAGCAACATGCAACTGAAACAGGGAATCGCTCTGGAAACTGATCATGTATCATCTAAATCAGTGGTATTGTTGTTGTTTAACTAGGTGTTACGGTATATGATATTAACGCCGTCTGCTAAAGGTTACCAGACGTGCAATTGTAAAGGTTAAGACATTTAATATATTGCGATAGATGTTTCAATTACTGAACGCTTCATACACGATCGATTATGACGTGTATAGCGTTGTTTAGGACACAGTCGGTAACTAAGAAACGCTACCCTTTGTTACTTGACCGCCAAGCTGAATAGCTGCGTTTTTCTAACCTTCCAATTTAATGGCAGGATATAGCCATTTTATGTGCATTTTTGATGGATCAGGGTCAGTCCTAGAACTCAATATGAGAAGGAAATTATTGGAGGTTAGTATCTAACTAGAATCCTCAGAAGGATGAGAATAATCGTCAAATTCGTATGAATATATTCAGACTCGCAGTCTCACTGTCGGCAGGTAGCCATGTCTATCTGCTCGTGCATATAGCTGTGATGTTCTGACGACAATACTGCATTGTATCCTCATAACGGACATTGACACATAACCAGCAGTCTACGTTGTTGATTAATTTATGCATGACTTATATGGACTTACGCTCTACCCCTATTGGAATTGATCATCATGTATGTATCACTGTGAATAAATGTATGGACTCAATGAACCGACTTATCACGTCAATGGAATTACAAGTTCAATATAATTGCAACTTTCAAATGTTTGCTCACACGTTTTTCTACCCCACCCCGCATTCGCGTAAAGCAACACCAATTGACACGATGAAAATCTTGAATGAAACCATATAAGAACTCAACTAACATGGCCAGGATTTATAACCACTTTATTGACATTATATGGAACATTGTTGTCAAATTGAATGTTCCAGAACAACAGAGAAGATCGCCTTCAACAGATGGTGTCCATTGATTGGGGATCGAAAAAAAAAATTCGGAAATTAACAATTGTTTACATTTGAAGGACGATCACATGATGTGCTGAATTATGACCTATGACGCAGTACTCAGTATAATCCCTAACAACGTGACGTCACCAAAGTTCGTGTACATGCCATACAAGTTGACAGCAGCAAGCCTCGTTTCTACGGAGGAAAAAAATAACAAAGTCAACGAATAAACCCTGTATATGCATCAAGAGCAAACAGTCAGACATACTTCTACACCGTTGGTGCACACCGTCATCGACAGGAGTCCGAACTGAGCACAAAAGATAAGTCATTTAAGTGTGACCTTTGTCGGTCGATAAATAACAGTGCTGAGTCCATTTTGCTTTGATCAGGCATGTCTATGTATTTTCATGTATATATGTTAAATTTGTTTTCCATCGTATGTATTTGTTACTAATTGTGGGAGGTAGGGAGGATGAACTGAAATTAAATTCTGCGGCTCTCACGATGCCTGAATTAATTTCGGTCGTTTCTTAGGGCAGTTAAACGATTGCACCTTTGGAAACCCCATTGAGGTTTGACATTGGACTTGTTGTCCAAATCTGCTATCGTTTGACGATTTGCGTTAGCTGTACTGTCCCGTAGATAATTGGTGTATTTTATTCGTACTCAGTTAATAATTTTATTCAGTTCTGTACCATGTTCGTTACTATTCGTCCAGTCTCCTCTGACTATCATTTATTTTATGATTGTTAAATTTTCGTCCGTTATGAGTCCTGTGACGTCATCATTGTTCGCAGTCATTTTTTTTGTGTGTGTACTTTGAATATTCAGTTGACCTCGGGTCAGACCTTGACCCTTCATTTGGTCTGTGACATTTCCGCTTGTTTTATTTAGTTCATAAATTCATTTTTAATTGTGAAAATGTCTTGTTTGCGTCTTAACATTGTTTGTACCCCTTAGTTGCATCATTGTTTTGTTTGTCCTCATAATATATATTAATACTACATTAATAATATGATATTATATGCAATAATACACTTGTAATTTAATTTAATTAATTTTTTCTGATAATTAAGGTTAATATTATGCAGTGATAGTCCAAGAAAGTAGCACTACAATTTATAATAGATGCCTAGGGCATAATAATATAATATATATATTGACAAAATAAAATAATCTTATAGCTACCTTTGAGGTGATAGACCCATTGTATATTATTTAATATACTTTTCTGGTACTAAGAGAGTGACTTAGTACATTGAACAATATAATTACTAGGAATTATACCCAACATTATTGGATATTGAGATTAATTGTGGGATATAATTACATTATATTTAACAGATATCATAACTATTTATGATATAGTATTATTTAGATACAATATTGTTACAAAATATTGTCTATTAGTTGAACTTAGACATTAAGTTCAGTACTATTGTGATTAATTATATTGAATATTTCTAAGTTGAGTAAGTATAATAATTACTCTGAAGCTACTATTGACTATTTTAATCAGTAATTATCAATAATTACTTACAGATAAAAGTCAAAATGCTTACTATAGATCATTTCGTTAAAATTGGTCGGGAATATGGTTATAAATCTCAAGAACTTCGTCAGTTTGCTGAATCAGAACTGGAAAAATATGAAAGAAAAGAAGAAGAGAAAAAAACTGCATTAAAGAAAGAGGAAGCAGAACTTGAGATGAAGCAAATTGACAAGGAAAATAAATTGAGAGAGATTGCTCGACGTGAAAGAGAAGAGCAAAGAGCAATCTCCAGACAGGAAGAAGAGAATAAATTGAAACGAGAGGAAATTATTTTACAACAAGAAATGGAATTGGCGCGTATTAAATTGGAGACAGCAAGATTACAAGCACAAAATGCTGATGCAAACCAGAATAATAACGCACAAAATGGATCATCATCCAGCCAACCTAAACATTTCTACAACTTTAAATTACCCATTTTCAACTTGAACGTCGACGACCTTTCATCGTTCCTGGCACGTTTTGAACAGACTTGCAAAACAAACCATTTGCCTGAAGAGTCATGGGTACTCAAGTTAAATGAATTCTTGGTTGGAGAACCATTGACAGCTTCTCAAAATGCTGACCCATCAATAGCAAATAACTACGGTGCTATTAAGTCCTTGCTTTTACGAAGGTTTCACCTGGACGAGGAACACTGTAGGTTGAAATTTAAGGGAATTTTACCTGAATCTCCAAGGGATTTTGCAGGATTCATTGCGAATATACGCAATACATTTAATAGATGGGTTGAACTGGCAGAAGTCAACAAATCATACGACAAATTAGTTGATTTACTACTGCGGGATAAGGTATTATCTTCGGTTAGCCAGCCATTTTTTGCATATTTGCAGGAGCGTAAACCAGGTACTATGGATGAGTTAGAAAAAATTTCTTTAAACTACTGTTCGGCACATCCGAATGCAACCATTTCTAACTCCTCATTAAGAGAACCTCTACCTGTGGCGTCTAATATGGCCTACAATCATAATAACAAACAAAGACATCACAGTGTAGACAGAAGCAGGTTCCAACGAAATCACAATGTTAACTTTCAGAAGGGACATAATAATGATTTCAACAATAAAAATGAGTTCAACAGAGGTAGATCACGAGATAGAAATTATTCACCTCAAACAAACTACCACAATGGTCAACATAACACTCATTATAATCGATCACATACTCCCAATAATAATAGTAACTGGAATGGTAATAATCATGGCTCGAGACATCGAGATAATAGTTACTATAGAGGACGACGAGATAATTCTAACAATTATACTCGGAATCGATCTCATTCTCGGGGATCATCTCATTACAACCATAATACAGGGGCGGCAGTTACAAATAATACTACCCCTACAGCTCAGGTCCCACTTGACAATAATACAACACAGTCTTCTGCTGCATGTTTTGCTATTAATTATAATGTGGCAAATAGTTGCCAACAATGCAATCTTATTTTTCAGAAGGCGAAAGAAACAGTGCTTAACTGCGGACATATTACACCAGAGGTAGGTCTTGCAGTCAACGATGGAACAGGCCTATTAATTTTTAACAGAGGATTAGTTAATGGATCCGTCGTCTCAGTGTTGAGGGATTCGGGATCCACAACGATTGGTGTACGACAGTCGCTGGTACATCCTAGCTGTGCAACGGGGGAATATGTCCGTTGCATGACTTTTGGTGGAACAATAGAGTTTTACCCCACAGCTATTATTCATGTTAACACTCCTTTTTTCACAGGGAACGTAAAAGTATGTATGCTAAAAAAGCCTATAGCTGATCTGATGGTCGGTCGTATACACGGCAGTAAAGATTGTACTCCAGATGAGATTATAGAATGGGAGAAACATAACCTATGCACTGGAAACGCCGTGACGACTAGAGCGCAGACTCAACTCATGGAGAAAGTTGATGATAATAAAATGGATGCAGACAACCAAGAGGAATTTGTAGTCAATTCACCTATTGACAGGGAAACATTTGCAACCAAACAAAAAGAGGATAAATCTTTAAAAAAATTTTTTTAAGTTGGTTGATAAAGTTGACAATCTATCCTCAGGTAATAATAACAAACATTGTTTTGTTATTAAAAATGACATATTGATTAGATGTTTTAATGACAAATCACAAATGAAACAACAAGTTATGGTCCCATATACTTTTAGACGGTACATTCTTCAACATGCACATGACTCACATTGTGCTGGACATATGGGATATACTCGAACACGATCTCGAGTACTGTCTTCATTCTTTTGGCCAGGGGTGTCAAGAGATATTTCGCAGTATGTACGTTCCTGTACTACATGCCAAGAAGTGAAAGCACGTGGAGCTTTTCACACGGCGCCTATTCAGGCTTGCGATATCTCAGTGAGACCTTTTGACAAGATGGCAATAGACATTATTGGTCCATTGCTACCATCGGCCAGAGGACATAGATTCGTCCTTACGTGCATTGATTTGTGCACACGATGGCCAGAAGCTATCCCATTAAAGACCACCACTACCACAGATGTAGCTGATGCACTACATCTCATCTTTTCTAGAATAGGGTTTCCTAGAAAACTTTTATCAGACCATGGGTCACAGTTTATATCTGACACCATGAAGGAAGTCATGAAAACTTGGGACATTGATAGGAATTTAAGTAGTATTTATCATCCGATGAGTAATGGTGCGGTTGAAAGACTTAACCGTACACTTAAACAACTACTACATAAGGTTACTGCTAAGCACCCTCATGACTGGGACAGAGCACTCCCAGCTGTTCTATTTGCTTATCGGGAGGTACCGCATGAACAAACTGGCTTCTCTCCCTTTGAATTAGTTTTTGGTGCTCCCCCAAGAGGTCCTATGGGACTAATAAAAAACTTATTAATTGACGAGGAGATGACTCAGGACACTCAGTCATCTTACGAGTACGTAATTAATCTTCGGAAGAACATTATTGAGTCTTGCCAGTTGGCAACAGCTTCTTCTGAGGCTGCAAAAGCTAAGGCTCGATCTCTACAAAATAGGTCTCGACGATTACGCCAATTATTCCCAGGCGACGAAGCTTATGTGTTACTTCCTCACAATAACAATAAATTATTGATATCTTGGAATGGTCCTTACAAAGTCATTGATAAAATTTCCGACGTTGATTACGTCTTAGATATCAGGGGACACAAAAAGATATTTCATATTAACATGCTCAAGCAATTTCATACACGTCCTGAACACTTACAGTCAATTTTTCATGAACTAGATGACAACACAGTATCCACTTGTCATTATTCTAACTTATCTGTCATCCAGGAAGAAGAATCTTCTTTTCCTGAGGTACAGTTACCGTTACCTGTACCAGTAGTTCAACCTACTGAATCTTGGCGGGATGTAACCATCTCTTCAACGGTTACACCGCAACAGCGTCTACAGATTGCTAATCTATTACAATCTTATCCAGATGTGTTGACCGACGTTCCGGGTCGCACATCGGCTATCAGTCATGACATTACTCTCAATGACGATACACCTATTCGTGTACATCCCTATTCTGTTCCTTTACATTTCCTTGCTAAAACTACTAAGGAACTTGAACAGATGTTGTCTCTGGGAATCATTGAGACTAGTAATTCGCCATTCTCTTCTCCATTAGTGATTGTCCGGAAGAAGGACAATAACATCAGACTATGTGTTGATTATAGAAAATTAAATGCTAAGACTATAGTTGACAGCGAACCACATCCACTTATTGACGACTTACTACCACGTCTATCCAACGCAACTATATTTAGTAAGATAGACTTAACTAAAGGTTATTGGCAGATACCACTGACCGAAAAGGCTAAGTACTACACCGCATTTTCCACTCCACAAGGTCTATACCAGTGGAATGTGATGCCTTTTGGGCTTGTTAATGCGCCAGCTACCTTCATTCGCCTGATGCGACAAATTTTATCAGGTAGACCAGACGTTATTACATATATTGACGACATATGCTTGTTTAGTTCGTCGTTTGAGGAACATGTTTCGGGACTTAGATATGTTTTCGATACTCTAAGGAATTATCATCTAACTGCTAAACCTACAAAGGTGCAAATCGCGTGTAATGAGATAACCTTTTTGGGACATATCATTGGATCGGGATATATCCGAACGTTACCTAGTACAGTCTCCAAAATTCTAAACATAGCAGTTCCTCAGACGAAGAAACAGGTCAGGAGTTTGTTAGGACTTGTTCAATATTACAGTAGATTCATACCAAACTTGTCATCCATCACGGCTGTATTGTCTTCATTGTTAAAAAAAGATATGCCGGTGAAGGTGACATGGACTGGTACATGCAATGAAACTTTCAACAAAATTATAAATTTGTTCTCGCATGAACCAATTTTAAGACTTCCCGATGCTTCCAAAAGATTTTTCTTACGAACAGATGCTAGTAACTACGGCATTGGTGCATGCCTGCTCCAGAACCATGATGGCATTCTACATCCTACCTTATACATATCAAGAAAGCTGAAGCCGGCAGAAACGAAGTATTCAACAGTCGACAAGGAACTTTTATCTGTGATCTGGGCAATAACCAAACTTGAAAAATTCTTGCTCGGTGCTCCCTTCACCATACAGACGGACCAACGTGCTGTGGCATCCTTGCGTCGATCGAATCATAAAAGCCAGAAACTCGCCAGATATTCAATCATCCTACAGCCATTTGAATTCTCCATTGAACATATTCCTGGCACTGAAAATTGTGTGGCAGATGCATTGTCACGTAATCCTATTGACGACGAATAATCAACATTGACACTCTTAAACTATTTCAATCAGCACTACATTGGATTGAACGAAGTATCAACTATAAAGGAACTAACCTTGCCTTCAATTTAAACTTTATATACACTATATGCATCACAGAATTGAACTACAAGACAATCAAGGTATATATACTGACATTCGAACTTCGTCTAATGTCCATACACGATATACGAATATCATTGATCAATCATGGAACAATATCTGACGACAAGTCGAACTTATTATCCTAGGTGCACTTAATTCTTGGATGCTAGGATAAATGACATTTCTTTCCAACGTAAACGTTTGAACATTTTTGCCTAAAAGAATTCATCAGGATCAAGACTACGGATGGATCATCATATCCTATACTAATTAATTAGTTAACTTAACTTCTTAATTGAATTATTATCAATAAAATGAAATGTGAGAAAAAAATGAAATGAAAGAACAAAAAAGAGAACGAAATACTAAAAGAAGAAATTATGAAAAGAGAAAATAAATCTCACACAAGTATTAGATTAATAATTTTTTTTAATGTACCTATACATTATTTAGTTAGTTAAATTAGATAGTTATTATTCACTAACACTTAACACACACAATTAAGTTAAAACTTATATTCGAATTTCTTTCTATTTCTTCTCACTTATTTTGTCTTTTTCTTCTCTCATAACATCGCGTTACATTAGAACCTTAATAATTTAACTCTTAAGTTAATTAATTAATTTAATTTTAATTAGTCAAATTAATTCCTATATGACATACTAATACGACAGACCTTACTTTAATTTAATTTTATCATTCACTATTAACATTGGACATTTATTTAGTTGATATAATAATATGTATAATATTGATATATAATGTGATTTATGTTAGATGACTATGACAAATAGTTAGTTGACACGACCGCAACACGGTTCTACTCAGAACATCGTCGGCCATATGTCACAATTGTGTTAAATTTTTTTGAAAAATTGTTAAGTCGGATAGATATTGAAAAAAAATCTATCGATTTTTTTTTCCCCGGTGTACAGGGAATTGTTACGGTATATGATATTAACGCCGTCTGCTAAAGGTTACCAGACGTGCAATTGTAAAGGTTAAGACATTTAATATATTGCGATAGATGTTTCAATTACTGAACGCTTCATACACGATCGATTATGACGTGTATAGCGTTGTTTAGGACACAGTCGGTAACTAAGAAACGCTACCCTTTGTTACTTGACCGCCAAGCTGAATAGCTGCGTTTTTCTAACCTTCCAATTTAATGGCAGGATATAGCCATTTTATGTGCATTTTTGATGGATCAGGGTCAGTCCTAGAACTCAATATGAGAGGGAAATTATTGGAGGTTAGTATCTAACTAGAATCCTCAGAAGGATGAGAATAATCGTCAAATTCGTATGAATATATTCAGACTCGCAGTCTCACTGTCGGCAGGTAGCCATGTCTATCTGCTCGTGCATATAGCTGTGATGTTCTGACGACAATACTGCATTGTATCCTCATAACGGACATTGACACATAACCAGCAGTCTACGTTGTTGATTAATTTATGCATGACTTATATGGACTTACGCTCTACCCCTATTGGAATTGATCATCATGTATGTATCACTGTGAATAAATGTATGGACTCAATGAACCGACTTATCACGTCAATGGAATTACAAGTTCAATATAATTGCAACTTTCAAATGTTTGCTCACACGTTTTTCTACCCCACCCCGCATTCGCGTAAAGCAACACCAATTGACACGATGAAAATCTTGAATGAAACCATATAAGAACTCAACTAACATGGCCAGGATTTATAACCACTTTATTGACATTATATGGAACATTGTTGTCAAATTGAATGTTCCAGAACAACAGAGAAGATCGCCTTCAACACTAGGGTTGCTGAGCTTCTCGCTCTTTTGCAGCCAATACCACGTTGAAGACTCCTAGGTATTATCTACACTGTAGATCTAGGCTTTTCTTATGGCTTTTCTGTCATTCCGAAACGTGCTGTGTTTAGGTCATGAGCTTCAGTTTCCCCGGCTTCGCTTGCATTTAAAGGATCGTCACAGCTGGTCCCAAGTTACAAGTGCATTCCTCGCCATCAAAGGGGGCACTCCAACTATGCAGAGCTAAAATACTGTGCTCTGATTGTCGGCTGTCCCAAGGAATTGTCACATAAAACCTAGGGACAGTATGACGTTACCTCCCTTTATATATATATATATATATATATATATATATATATATATATATATATATATATATATTGTTGACAACTGTTTTTTTTAATTGCGGGTGTGTCTCTAGATGGTATAGACATCAGATGTTATCTCCAGCTCTCCCCGAGTTCATACTTTCATTAATGCAATTGTCTCGAGTGCGATTATCGTTTACATGCTTATAAATTTTCTGTCACTCACTTGATCAAGCAACAATAACTGAGTTGAAAACATAACGTGAACGATGCAACTTAATTAAGTATGTAACTCTGGCCAACGGTTCTGCACATTTATTATGAAGATACTCAAGATAAATATGGCATGTTAATGAATATATACAAAATCAGGTATAGGCACGCAGCTTCCATTCGCGCTTCGTTTCTACCAGGACGTTTAAACCAAGTCCGTATTCAAAATGTCCCTTAAACACGTACATTCAGTTCTTGGCCTTCAATACGTACAGTCAGTTAAGTACTGACTTACACGACTAGCTACTCCACTAGTCAGTAATAATCACCTTGCTTCCACCGCAAACGCAAAGAACATCCAGTTCACTCACAGTACATATAATATCCTGCCTACAAAGGCTTACACAAATATTAATAGCTCCCGAACTGAAACACAACCATCCTCCTAAACTCACAGGCCACTCTCCTTATATATCCCAGCATACCACTCTTCCCGCCTTTTTCCACACGTATCTCTTTCACGCCGTTTCCCACACGTCTCTTTTTCACGCCTTTTTCCTTAAGTCTCCATTTCCTGCCTTTTTCCACACGTCTCTCTTTCCCGCCAAGAGTATCGAAAAACCCCAGGGTCACCCCTTTCGCGTGATGCCTCCCACGCATCTGACATTTTTACTGTATTTTATGGGAGTGCTTTGCTGTCCACAAACACAACCGTGATTACTAATTATAATCGGTTCTGCATGGCACAGCCTCTCCCACACATTACCTCCCCTTTTCCCCGGACGATATTTTTCGTCGAAGAAAGTGGTGAGGGCTACTGGTGCACAATCATGCAGCCCACTCATGCAAGCCTATATAAGAAACACCCAAATAAACTAAATAAACTTAGTAGACTGCATAAGAATTAATAGAAATGCTAATCCCAATACATATAGCCAAGTCTTATGACTAATACTTATAGGAAGTCCTGCATTATAATATAACTCATATAGTTCATAAACGTTCCTCAGAAAGTTGGTGTACCAGGAACCGCTGTCATCACTCAAGTCCGCAAGTCGTAACCACACATGAAAATCATAATTGAATAAGACAATAATTACTGGAAATGAGAAAACTATTGTTATATCTATAATTGTTACTGTTCATATTATGGCTCACATTCAGTGAATCATCACAATAATCTATACACAATACGTTAGAAAAATCAGAGTACATTGTCACATAATATTAACTGTTAGACACCAAGCGGGATCGTACGCCCGCAACAGGTAAAATAGTAAAGGCGAACTCCTGAAGAAGTAAACTTCTTCTGTGGACTCTGGAATTTGTACTGATGTTTGCCTACGTAGCACACGGGATGAAATGTATTCTGTGAACACTGAAGCAAGCATCCTCTAATTTCGGTCTGTGATGCATCGGTCCTAAGGACAAACGGTAAAGACAAATTAGGTAGCATCAACACTGGTTGAGTAGACAAAGCACTTTGACCTATTGTAAGGCAACATCACATTTCTTGTCCCATATGATTCTGTGAGAAGTCTCCTTTCTAGTCCACTTAGACAGGCCGGACAAAATGTAAGACAAGTTAGGAACAAATCTTTGGAAGAATAATTTTGATAAAAATTGACGAGACGTAACATACCCGTAACACACGAGATATAACATCATGGAGAAGTGGACGACCGACATCAAGCATATACCACAGTCCTAGCATCACTGCAATAAGAACCCATGTGGAGCCATAGTTCACCACCCAGAACTATCTTTATTATTTATGTAAATAATAAATATCCATCGTAGCTATCCCACAAACAATCATAATATACTGTCCCATGGCGGCATGATCCTCGCACTGACATAATTATACCAACATTCTGGTGTACCCAAAGCGTAAATAAAGAACCGACTTATCAAAACCCGATCATGAATCACATCATAATCGAGGACTGTGTTCAAGACGTGGTCCACTTACCAATCACACCTCGCCCATATCATTAAAAAAAAAATAACCGTGTATAACTTTAACTATTAATAAAAACCCAAGATTATAAATTTCACACCGAATCTATCCCAACAATCCAACCTAGACCAAGGCTATCAAAAGAGCTAAAATGAATGAATTAGCCACAGTTGAATTAAAAGTTCCGAAGCAAGTGAACATTCAAATAATGATTATTATAGTATGTCATATGTTTGAGTGTGACAGCTCTTGAGGCATCGTCGGGAGAAGTAAATCTTATAAATGCCACATTTGTACGGGGCCGTCTACGATGAGTTATATATACATATTTAATATGTTCTACATGGAGAAAAATATTTTTGATCGACCACCATGGGGCGTCCGAAGGCATATTGTGAATTACCATCGTGCAGTCATCACGATAAGAATTGGGATTCACGGGTGGATCACGCAAAACGGTGTCCTGGGGCACCCAAGAAACACTCGGGTTTTCAGGTAATGGGTGCTTTCTTGACCAGTGATCGTTTTCTTCCTGGGTACACCACTGTGCATTATGCAGGTCACCGACAATTAAGTCGACTGGGGGAATGGTGCAAGACGCAGGCACGAACCCTACCCGATAAATATGAGGTGCATATGTCTATTTCAGCCACTGGATATATTTCTATATTACCGCCAAAAGTGATACACTTTACGTACCGCCCAATGAGAGCTGATTCGTCAATGAACAACAGACGAATTACAATTGTGGTACAACCAGTGTCACACAGGACAGAAACTGGCTGACCGGACACAAAGCCACAGTGAACCCTAAGACTATTGGTCACTGGAACCGATAATAAAGCGGGGAAAGCATGGCCGCAACTAAGAATGGGTTGACTGTCAGGCTCAAACAACGGTTTACAACCGTGACAATTTTCATCATTTAAAGAAGTAGTAACACCAACATTAGCAAGGTGAAAAATCCGATCATTATTCAAGTTAGGTGGCACACCTGCATTAGCACAATCAGTAGCCGTGCCATAATGTACTGTAGTCGTTAAGCTTGCATTCGCATACTCAAAAGTTCTTATGTCTTTGCTGTGGTCCTGCTTCTTATTACCTAGGCATGATCGTTTGAAATGACCAAATGAACCAGAAGAATAACTTTTAATGTTCTTTTCATTAGACCCAGGATGAACGAACGAACGAACGAACGAACTTTATTTTCGAAGGGTCAAGAATTGGGCGCGCAGGCCCGTCTAACATTCTGCCCTTCCACTCTCATTAATCTTGCATACTATATCCTTTCATTCCCACATGATGCTTTAAGCATTAATTTAAAGGCATGCAACATTATAAAGTTACCATAACAGCATTCATTTACAGTATGCAATCATAATAAAAAATGAGTATGTTTATTTTTTTTTTTGAAACAAACAAGCTAATAATTAGGGGAAAAAAGTAATAATAAAATAAAATAAATAAAACAATAAATAAAAATAAATAAATTATGTATACCGACACTAACTCAAGCGATCAATCCGTCTACAATTAATCTGTATTTTTGAATGTGTCATCAATCATCAATACAAAAATTACATAAACACATTCTCGCTTATGTCCATACATTCTTGGTGGAAAATGAAATAATAATAATAACACTTTCTTACGCACTTCTTTGGCAAGAAAAATCTTTGAGCAGTAAAAAAAAAAATCACATTTCTAAAGTACAGTGGTATGCGGGTACATTCTCACGACTCACATTTCTAAAGTACAGTATTATGTGGGTACATTCTCACGTACATTACATTATATAATAATATTTTAAAGTGAATATAATAATAATATTACATAGATATAAAACAAATTATTCACAAAAAACGAGCGGAAGAGGAAAAGAAATGTTGACCTATGGATGAGATGTTGACAGGCACATGCTGTTTCTATGGGGGTAGATAATCAGTGTTGAGGAAGTGTTTGAAAAGTGCTTTGTTTAAAGAATATTGTGTAGATAGGCATTTTAGGTGGTGTGGAAGGCTGTTCCATAAGTAGGCACCAGAGTAGGCAAGACTCTTTTTGAACAGGTCGATCCTAGGTTTGGGCAGACGTAACTGATGTAATTGCTGTCCCTCTCTTCTATTGGTTTGAAACAATGATCGTAGGATGAGACCTTCCATGTGGTGATCCACTATGTGCATGTCCATGATGAAGGTCGTCACACATTCATGTGCTATGTTTCCATGACCCATAACTATATCACCCAGGGTTCGTGTGTTGATAAGCACGAGATGATGACTGATGTCGAGGCAAATTATAGCGCCCATGATAAAATGATCTACGTTGTTGACCATGTCCTCATTCCACACTGCTGGATCGTCTACCATGAAAATCCTTCCAATTATCATGTTGAGCAACACAGACAGGAAAAGCATAAATCATCACCTTTTTAGCAACTTCCCTGTCAGTGTGAGCCGTCATGTACTGACGACCGAAAACTTCAATCTGGTCAACCTGCCCCGGCTTCTTCTCCTCAAAGAATGCTTTCAGGCCATTACTACAGGCTGACAACACTTTATCCAGGACTATTCCCCAGTGTTGAGAACTGTTTGTTTTGTATTTGCGGGTGTCTCTAGATGGCATAGACATTAGATGTCATCTCCAGCTCTCCCCGAGTTCATACTTTCATTAATGCAATTGTCTCAAGTGCGATTATGGTTTACATGCTTATAAATTTTATGTCACTCACTTGATCAAGCAACAATAACTGAGTTGAAAACATAACGTAAACGAGGCAACTTAATTAAGTGTGTAACTCTGGCCAACGGTTCTGCACATTTATTATGAAGATACTCAAGATAAATATGGAATGTTAAGGAATATATACACAATCAGGTATAAGCACGCAGCTTCCATTCGTACTTCGTGTCTACCTTGCCTCCTGCTGCTGATTTTTCTTACTTAATTGTTTTCTGTTTCTTCTCCTGCTGCTAATTCTTCTTACTTAAGTGCCTTCAATACGTACAGTCAGTTAACTACTAATGGTTTCCCTTCCTTATGTGTTATAGCTACTGACCCACACGACTAGCTACTCCACTAGTCAGTAATAATCACCTTGCCTCCACGGCAAACGCAAAGAACATCCAGTTCACACACAGTACATATAATATCCTTAATACAAAGGCTTACACACATATTAATAGCACCCGAACGGAAACACAGCCATCCTCCTAAACTCACAGTTCACTCTCCGTATGTATCCCAGCATACCACTCTTCCCACCTTTTCCCACACGTCTCTCTTTCGTGCCTTTTTCCACATGTCTCTCTTTCCCGCCAAAATTATGGAAAACAAACCAGGGCCACCCCCTATCACGTGATACCTCCATCGCATCTCACATTGTCACTATATTTTATTGGAGTGCTCTGCTGTGCACAAACACAAACGTGATTATTAAATATAATCTGCTCTGCGCCGTACAGCCGCTCCCAACACACACACACACATATATATGTATATATATATATATATATATATATATATATATATATATATATAACCACCAAGAAGACATACACACCATTCTAGTGAGTAGGCGCTGGAATTGGGTTGCCCATATCCTCAGAAGAGACCCTGACACCATCACAAGAACTGACATGCAATAAACTCCAGAAGGGAAGCAAAAGCCAGGACAGCCAAAAGCCACCTTCGGAGAACTGGGGAGGTAAAAATGCGAAACATAAACCAGAGCTGGGACACCACATTAAGGATGGCTTTCGACCGAGCAAAAAGGAGAAAGTTTGTTGCAGCACTACAAGACCACTGATTACTCTGCCGGTCAGCGGCCAAGCACTAAAGAAGACGAGGAATATATACATATATTCCTCCTCTTCTTTAGTGCTTGGCCGCTGACCGGCAGAGTAATCAGTGGTCTTATATATATATATATATATATATATATATATATATATATATATATATATATATATATATATATATATATATATATATATATATATATATATATATATATATATATATATAATGTATTTATGAAATGTCTGCAGTAGCAAGCTTTGAATAACACTGGGAAATTGTAAGCAAGTTGAATTTGATATATTAACCGGTGTATCTTAACATTTAAAAGGTCTTATCATCACATGAAAGAAGTTTCGTGGATAAGTGTCCACGTAATGAGCCTTGTTAACCACTTAACTCTTCTTTTCTTGGAGTTGGGTTGTCGCTGGAGACTTGATTTAGTGGTGTGGAGTCTCTGTGAAGTCTTGACTTTTCTTGACACGTCAGGGGTCGAGTGGCGTCTTGGATCACGTTAGCTTAGGCGTAGATCTCACAAGTGTGCCCATTCAGAATGTCTTCTAGAACCGTCTCTCGTGATTAGTTTCCAGAAATGACTACCAACAACTAGGCAGGGATATAAAATAGCATCTCCAGTAAATCGTTATCTACTGATATGGAAATCTAGGAGCTTACTCCTTTCCCCCTTCCCCTTCTTCCCATCTTCATCGGTTATTTCCCGATAATTTCATCAGTTGATGAATAATTAGGATGACTGCTAAACTCATTTTTGTAAAGCCCACAGCTGATAAAAAGAAACACTGTTACTTTGTTACAAAGTTACTTTTCTTAGTTGTAACTTTGTAGCAAAGTAACATATTTACTTTTCTTAGTTCTCTTTTGACAATCAGAAAATCTAAAGTTTATTTATCTTGAGCGCGTACAGTTTAATAGTGTTTAGGTTTAGGAACCAAGTGCGTATGTTTGTAAATTTGTCAGTTCGATATTTCCTGCTGTGTTTATACTTCCTGTATCTCCAATAACTATCCAGATCTAACCTTTGCACGTGAATATTGATAGCATCTTCTTGTTTGCAACACGTGCCTTTTTATCATTATCTAATCAAGTTCTTCTATACAATCGACGTGTTTTTATTTAATTCATTACAACAAAACGCGACATAGATTAAATCCGTCATTCCAAATAAAATTTTAATTTTTATTATATCCAGAAGTTCAGCGAAATGTCATGATTTTCTCCACGTTCTTTAAAGAATCAAAAACACAAATAAGGACAGAATCTAGTCTGGCAGCATTCATTGTCATGTAGAGATAAGGAACTGAGGGTGGGGAAATGGAGATGATTATTGGAAACATATTGAGTTTGCTAACAAAATACGCGATAATAATATTTTTATCCCGTGTTCTTGATAAAAGATGTACATTTTACACGACATCTCTAGAATCTAGAGCAAGTTTCTAATTTTCTTACTGAAAAAAACACAGAATTTTATCTTCTTTAAAAAAATGTAATTTATCTTCTCTTTATTCTCTTGTGTTCATTTTACCTACTTAATTGTATTGTCTTCCTTCTTCTGCTGCTGATTCTTCTTACTTAATTGTATTCTGTTTCTTCTCCTGCTGCTGAATTTTCTTACTTAATTGTTTTCTGTTTCTTCTCCTGCTGCCAATTCTTCTTACTTAATTGCATTCTGTTTCTTCTCCTGCTGCTGATTCTTCTTACTTAATTGTTTTCTGTTTCTTCTCCTGCTGCTGATTCTTCTTACTTAATTGTTTTCTGTTTCTTCTCCTGCTGCTGAATCTTCTTACTTAATTGTATTCTGTTTCTTCTCCTTGTTCTCATGTTTTCATTTTACCTACTTTATTGTATTTTTTTTCATCCCCTGCTGCCTATTTTTTCTTCTCTTTTCTTCTTTCTCATCTTTTACTTATTTTCCCTCGTCTTCGTCGCTTTAGTTCTGGCTTCTTCAGTTATCAAATCCTTATTTCTAACCTTCTAGACAAGACGCTGGTGATGGATAAGACACACAATGAGGCACACCTGTTGATAGTATTACAAGGGTGTCTTTGTTCTGGAGTCCCTAGTGTACGAGAGGTAATGGGAGTTTGAAGCACACCTGGAGAAGGGAACTGGAGATATAAATGAAAGACATGAGGGAGATATGGAAAGACCTTGAGCTGATGGCACAGGACGGGAAGACTTGGTATGAGTTTGTTGAAGGCTTATGCTGTGTCACATATGGAAATAGTCGCAGCAGTGATCGTCCACTTTTGATAATTTCCCCCCCCCCCCCCCCCCCCCCCCCCCCCCCCCCCCCCCCCCCCCCCCCCCCCCCCCCCCCCCCCCCCCCCCCCCCACCCCCCACCCCCCCCCCCCCACCCCCCCCCACCCCCCCCCCCCCCCCCCCCCCCCCCCCCCCCCCCGCCCCCGCTCATCTAAGTTTATATATTTTTTTGCAACACGGACGCCTGATTCACTATAGCAATTAACACGTGAGCCGTTTGGCAATTAAACACGGTGGAACAGAGCGTAGGGCGCAGCATGGTGAAATCGTTCTTTGATCAGGGAAACACGCGGGCCAGGCCAGGCGTTAACAAGAGGCCAGGCGTTAACAGTTTCTTTGAAGAATCAAGGGGCGATCAGTCTGAGACGTACCTGGAATTGTTACATGTTCAGGGGGAATTAACTTACGTAGCTGATATTCGGAAATGACGGAGATAATCACAGACAAGTTAGAGATCGTCGGTCGGCAGAGGTGGCAGAATAACCTTTCATTCAGGAATTGACGGAAAAATTGCCCGGCCCTGGACGGAGGTGCGACTTTCGCATTAAGAAGCGAAAAGAACGGCATCTACGAATATATACCTCAGCTATCCTAAATTCATTATCAGTTGCTCAGAGATTTTCCTGAATTCCCTAGCTCGTTATCCTAAGATTTCTCGTACAGAGTGTATTATTAGATTTCGTGGAGTGTTTCATTTCTCTGTTTTGCGGTAATTTATACTAGCCTTTAAGTGATTTGGTGTGTTTAAAGTTTTTATTTATATTTCACTGGGATTTTCTGTGTTAAATGAATAGCATAATTAAATAATTTATAGCTAATGTTTTCCAGCTGTTAAGTAAATTTAAATGACTCACTGTTTCCCAGAGAGAGATGTTTTAAATTGACTAGTAAATACATTAAATAACTGTCTACTGTCGGTATATATTATTTACTTCTATCCATTATATGTAACGTTATAAATGACTAGTGTTCATATCACGCGTTAAAAGCGATTGGATAAGATAGTCACTTATGTTTTAAATCTAATTTATAACGGAATGGTGAAGAGGTGTTACCTTAACGCATGTTATGTATACTATTGATATATGGTTAAATGTTTATATTTCTTTCCTAAAATATAGGCTGATCAAAACCTGCGAACTAGCGGTCTAACGGTCGTATGGCCATATGAACTTACGTTCTTAGAGTCTTATAATCTTATAAGCATCCAGATATTCAATATTGATGAGCTTCTTGCTGTGACCTGTGCGGTCCATTTTCCTCATTTCATGAGAGAAACCAGAATAGAACCATTAATTGTAATATTAACTGGACCAGAACTATTACCAGATTTTCATTTATATCAATCTCCTCAGCCAGCTGTGGCAAAATATATTGTCAGCAACATTTGTGTAATTTATTATAGTGTCTCAGCAACCAGAGGCTAGACAACACAGAATATATATATATATGTATTATTCATCCTATGTCGGCGATCACCACGTATGAACCTTACTCCAACCAACTGAAGGCAGATATACCGTATTTTATCTAGGAAACATTAAATCACCAACTCCAGCGTCTCCCGTGAAATTTGCAGTCCGCAACTACGGCGAGTCTGGGGCTGGATTTGGCAAAACTTAATATGACACTGAATAGTATTTTTACTTACTAGTGTTTATTTCCACGGAATGCCTGCGACAACTATTTGGTAAGCGAATATGAATGTGGCCACAAGTATGAAGGATTAAATGAACTGTAAGAGAGTAACATAATTTTCTGTTGTTACCACTTTCATACAAATCTTTTCTTTTGTTCTCACTAACCTGAGTATTTACGGGATAGATTAATTAGGAACTTGTTCTTTGTTTCTTTACTGACTATTCCATACACGTATTGTTAACTTTTGATCTTTTGGGTTAATTAACTTCTGTTGGGATCTTCTTTTCTTTTCCTTTACCAGAGGGGAAAATCTATTTGATTAATTTTTTTCATTTTGTCTGTAAACCATGATCTATTAATGTATATGATTTATGTTGTAAATTTCTAGTGATAAAATAAACTTAATAACCCTTAAATTATTGCGTTGGTCAACCCCTGTCCATATATGTTATCCATAGTTTGTTTTCACGTTTGTGCGTGTTTGTCACAGAATTGTGTGCATGTGGGTGCAGTGTAACTTGTATTTTGTACAAAGAGAGAAAGTGCGTCTGATTTAAATTTAGTCTTACAGGTAGACTGGATTAGAGAAATTACTCAACCCAGAGACTGTCCTTTCTCTTACACTATCACCTCGTGATAAAAACTATTTCTTACACCTTACTTTCACATAGTTATCACTATCACCTCTGCTCAGACAGGACTATAAACATCTATTACCTATCTGTTAAAATCTACGACATGCTGCTTCATGCGCTGTAGTTTGATGATGATAATGTATGTTCCTTTTATGCGCGAGATAAATCTGATGCTTTCTAGAGCGTTTAGCCGCAGTGTCATCCAGGAGTTGGTCATGAGTGTGTGCTATCACCACTACTGCGCAACATGTATGCGGACAAAACAATATTAAAAGCAAACCCAGAAAACAAAGAGCACAGAAGGTGAAGAATGTTTCTTTGCAGATGACCAAAGTCTGAAAAGACAAAATATGAAGATGAATATGAAGTTGAATAATATGAAGATGAATGATAAGAAGATGAATGATATGAAGATGAATGATATGAAGATGAATGATATGAAGATGAATGATATGAAGATGAATATGAATAATATGAAGATGAATGATATGAAGATGAATGATATGAAGATGAATGATAAGGTGAATGATATGAAGATGAATATGAATAATATGAAGATGAAGATGAATGATATGAAGATGAATGATATGAAGATGAATGATATGAAGATGAATGATACGAAGATGAATGATATGAAGATGAATGATATAAAGATGACTGATAAGAAGATGAATGATATGAAGAGGAATGATAAGAAGATGAATGATATGAAGATGAATATGAATAATATGAAGATGAATGATATGAAGATGAATGATATGAAGATGAGAACAAATTGCTAAAACATACTTCTTCTTGGATCCTTAGCCCCTGACTGACAAAGCACTCAGTAGTTATCACGTCTAGTGGCGTCTTGTAGGGCAGAAACAAACTGTCCCTATTTTGCTAGGTCGGTGGCCATCCGTGCGCCAGCTCTGGTTCATGCTCTGCATCTCAGCCTCATCTGTTCTCCGCCAGGTTATCTTTGGTCTGCCTCTCTTTCGCAAAAACATACAGTGGCACTAAATTCAACCTGTGGAAGATAAACATAAAGATTACCACATCAAAGACAGAAACTATGAAGATTAGCCAGTTGTAACTGTCTTTTTTCTCTTGTTGATGTGATCACTGGCCCAAGACAGTATACATGTTGTTAGATGTGTAGTGCGAGCGTATGATGAATTGAGTGTGGGTGCGAATGAAGACGCGAATGTGTTTAGGCTCGTATAGATGTAGATCCTGCAACCCATACTCTCACATGCAGTAATCAAGGATGCTTTGACACTGCAGGCATGTTTCAAGACATTTATTGACGGGAACACACATAATATCAACAGGAACAGTCAGTGTAACAAGGTCATGCTGACCTGACATCGATAGGTATACATTTGGCATTCAAAAAGGTAAACATCAGAATAGACGTGCATGGTCAATAGCAAAGTTCTTCAATAATGACAGTTCGTAGCGTCGCCCTTGGCGTCTCTGACTAAACGCGTCAGATGCCTTAGTCACTTGGACACATAGGTGCAACTTGGCCCTCCCCGCCAATTGCACATTATCAGGCTGTAGTATAATAGCCGAAAGCACAGGCCTCGTTCTGACGTCGGCCGTGTACTTCTGTTAAATAGGTTATCATCAACCCTGCAGTAATACTTATTGTAGATATGAATTCCGCCAATCTGCGGCTCCCACAATATATCTTCGTCACTGGATTTCTGGACAATATAAGACTAACAGTCTTAGATGGCTACCTCGAGCACAAATATATAAGTTCTGAAATGGCGGATCAGTGAGCTGCTGTTCACCCTAGGTAATCCTTTACATGTTCTGCCACCGAAAAGCGTAATAATGCATAAAGGTCGGTATTACCTGGCAAATGAATCCTCAGAACATCACAAGGAATTCTGTCGTCATCCCGACGCACAGAGATTCACTGGGGAAAACTGCCATAGCAGTTACTTCGAAGATTCTCCCCGAAAAACAATGGACTCTTGGTCCCTTCAGAAAAACAGGACCTCCCGGCTTCCCGGAAGTATATCTCACTCCCGCTTAAAAAACCTTCCCATAGGCCTACGCCGAACTGTCAACCTCTGACCCTACAGGTCAAACACAATGAATGAATAAACAAGGGAAGACAACCCCTAATCAACCTGACATCGCAGGTAAAGACACAATTATACTTATGATACAAACATAAGCAAATAACTTGACAGATGACTCCGTCGAAAATGACAGCAACATTACTACCACCCCCTGTAAAAAAAAAATGCAATTTTTTTTTTTAATATGTTCATGAGCAAGATAGCACCAGTATCACTTCTGTGCTCATGCAAACAATGAACCTAATATCAGGTACAATAGAAGAGGGTACAAATCATCTCTCAACATAGGAGAAAATATTTCCTTTAAGCCAAACAAACTAAGGGATACCATTCAAGAAACCTAAGTTGCTGGCAATACCAATCATATATCAAACATTACTAAATAATATAATCATAGCAATATACAAATGTCAATGCTATTTTAGCAACATATCACTGATGGATGGACAAAATGAAATTTGTTAAATTATCTAAACATCATCCAAATACATTTGTATTACAACATATTATGATATTAAGGACAGACCTAAGTCTGAAAATATATCAGGAAAAACTAGGACACAAGATTTAACTGGAATCATGTGGGCATCTAGACAATATGTCCGCCATCACATTATCCGAACCACGGATAGCTCGCACCGTGAAATGGAAAGGCTGAAGAGCAATAGCATAACGAGTAGATCTCGAGCTCTTCAAATCCTTACTTTGCATAGCCGTAAGAGCTTTTTGGTCGGTTTCCATAAAGAAATGCGCGCCCAGAAGGAACCTTTGTAGCTTAAGAATGGACCAAACCATAGCCAACAATTCACGGTCCAAAACCGAGTAATTCCTTTCTGCCGCATTCAGCTTCCTAGAAATATACATTACAGGATGCAGAGTTCCTGAATATTCCTGCATTAGTGCCGCTCCAATGCCAGTGGAAGAGGCATCACTACGAAGGACAAAAGTCTTATCAATCGTCGGTAGTCTTAAGATAGGATGAGATGAGAACAAATTCTTAACCTGATCCAATGAAGATTGGCATTCTTGGGACCAACGCACCATATTAGGAGAACCTTTTTTCAATAACGTTGAAAGTGGTGCCATAATGGAGGACAGATTCTCAATGAATCTTCCATAGAATTGTATCAATCCCAAGAGACTACGCACTTGCTTTTTTGTCTTCGGAACCGAGATATTTAATATCTTTGAAATGTTTTGGTCCTCTGTCTTCAAAAGACCATGACCAACTAGATGACCTAGGAAGGAAATTTCACTAAACCCAACAAAAGCTTTAGAGGGTTTAGCAGTCAATCTATGCTCACGTAGAGTAGATAGCAATTCCTTTAGACCCACATAGTGTTCTTCCCAAGTATCGCTGAAAAGACAGATGTCGTCTAAATATGCAATGACATCTGCACGATCTGATAGAATTCGTCGCATCATGCGCACGAAAGTCGCTGGGGCGTTCATAAGCCCGAAAGGCATAAAATTCCATTGAAACAGACCCCTAGGTGTCGAAAAAGCAGTGAGAGGTTTGGCGTGTTCCGTCAATGGGACTTGCCAATAACCTTTCGACAAGTCTAGTTTAGTAAAGAATTTAGCTTTAGAAAGTCTAATAAGTAGATCATCTAATAACGGCATAGGTTCAGCATCGAACTTCGTAACTTGATTTAATTTGCGATAATCAACGCAAAGACGTATGTTATTGTCTTTCTTTCGAACAATAACTATCGACGAAGAATAAGCTGAAGTGGATGGTTCAATTATTTGTAGTTGAATCATTTCATCCAATTCTTTCTCGACTTGTGCTTGAAAATGAATAGGTATCGGGTATGGTCTTACTCTGATCGGATTACGATCAGTAAGTATGATGTCATGTTCTATGACATCTGTGTGTCCAGGAATGTCGGTAAGGACATCCTGATATGATTGTAACGTAGAGGATACTTGACGTTGTTCCTCAAAAGACAAGTTGGAAGAGACTGTAACGTCTCTCCACGATTCCGTTGAAGTAAGTGGAATCGCCGGAAGAGGTAAGTTCACGTCAGAAAAAATAGTTTCCTCATCCTGTATAACAGACAGGGATGAGATGTGACCATGTTGGACTGGAGAGTCGTCCGTCGCCTGGAAAATAGGCTGTAAATAGTCTGGACGTTCAATAAACTCTGTTAACATATTTATATGGAAGGTTTTATGCCTTCCATCCACATCGACAATATAGTCGACATCAGAAATTTTCGAGACTATAGTGTATGGACCCTTCCAAGAAATGAGAAGTCTATTCTCTCTTGAGGGCAGTAAGACATATGCTTTGTCTCCAGGACAAAGTTGACGTAGGCGTCTTTTCTTGTTAGCAAATCGCCTAGCTTTTTCTTTCGCAAATTCGGAAGATGAAGTTGCTAACCTGCACGATTCGATAATCTTTTCTCTAAGAGCTATAACATATTCATATGACGATTGTGTATCATCGTCAATATCATCGGAAGTTATCAAATCGTGTAACAAGGACATTGGCCCGCGCGGTTGCGCGCCAAAGACAAGTTCGAAAGGAGAAAACCCTGTATGCTCGTTGGGAACCTCTCTATAGGCAAAGAGGACTGCAGGTAAAACCCTGTCCCAATCTTCAGGATG
Organism: Oreohelix idahoensis; assembly: GCA_024509875.1. Taxonomy (NCBI): domain Eukaryota; kingdom Metazoa; phylum Mollusca; class Gastropoda; order Stylommatophora; family Oreohelicidae; genus Oreohelix; species Oreohelix idahoensis. Next base: position 103,871 of record JAMPIV010015950.1, read on the forward strand.
ATCCTCCGTTATCTTGCCAAGTAAGTTCTTTAGTGTCCTGTTAAGACGTTCTACCAATCCATTGGACATTGGATGATAAATACTACTGAGAGACCTTTTAATGTCTAGCGTAGCCATTACCTGAGACATAACGTCCGAAATTAACTGAGTGCCGTGATCCGACAGTATTTCTCCGGGGAATCCCAGACGAGAAAATACGAGCCAAAGAGCATCAGCGATATCGACAGTTGATATGCTCTTCAGAGGAATAGCCTCTGGCCAACGCGTGCACATGTCCACGCAAGTGAGGATAAATTGGTGTCCTCTGGCTGACTTAATTTTGAACGGACCAATGATGTCTATAGCCATTTTCTGAAACGGCCGAATCGGAATATCTGCAGCCTGAATAGGAGCAGCATGTCTCGGACCCCTAGACTTGACCTCTTGACAAATTTTGCAAGATCGGCAATAAATTCGGATGTCTTTATTCACGAATGGCCAAAAGAATGACGCAAGGACTCTAGTTTTAGTTCTGGAAAAACCCATGTGTCCCGCACACTGAGAATCGTGTGCATGCCGAAGAATTAAGGCTCTCATACACTTAGGCACAAGAATTTGCGAATGCATAGACTTGTCCGAGTGTTGTACCATTCGTACCAATATACCATTCTTCATAGTAATATACGATTTGTGATTCGTATTTTGATTGGGATCCCCTTTCTTTGCCAGAAGGAAGTATTTCTTCAAAGAAGGATCCTCTTCTTGACGTTTAACAAACGAGTCATGGGAAATCACCAAGTGCTCGTCTTGGCTATCAACTTCATTACTATTATCAGATGAAGTTGGGGGATTAAGAGCTTGAGCTCTTGTCATCACTGCATTGACCGTTTGAATGTTTTTTTCTTCCCAACTAGAAATTTGTTGCGGGGTGCATTCCTTAACCCCATGAATACGACCGATTATAAGATCCGCAATAGGATTAGGAAGAAGACATGCATGGACATCTCCTGTGAAGAAAGGAGTGTCAATCCTAATAATAGCAGTAGGATAGCTTTCCATAGTACCACCAAATGTAACACATTTGATTGTTTTTCCAGTGGCACAGCAAGGATCTATCAGAGACTCCTTAACCCCGACGGTAGTACATCCCGAATCGAAAAGTACTGAGACTAGCCTATCATTTATTAGACCTTTATCTAAGATGAGAGATCCTCTCCCATCATGCGCAACTGTAGCAGGTAGAGCAGGAAGAGGGTGACCACAACTTAGCGTAGATACAGTCGATGAATCGAACAATGTTAAGCATTGGGGGCATTCAGTTGCTCTCCCAAAATCGAAAGCACAACCAGTGATAGCCCTAGAGTTACCACTATCATTTGCTGTATTACAGGCTCCATCAAACTCTTGTTGTGCAGAGTTTGCCTGTTGGTAAGGTCTTTTCTTGTTAAACCTAGGTCTACCTCGATTATCATTTCCCCTGTAATTATTTTGACTATCATTTCCCCTGTAATTATTTCGACTATCATTTCCCCTGTAATTGTTATCATATTGCCTATTGTAATCATCATTCCGGTTTGAATCCCGGTTTCTAAATTCACCATCGTCATAATCTTGACGTCGAGAATGATTACCTCGAAAATTTGAATAGTTATTATTTGGATAGCCTTTGCGAAAGTGTCTCAAATTATTACCACTAAAATTACGAGAACTACCATCTTGTCTCCACTGCATAGACGAAGAACCATCATGTGTTGGATTACTGCGCTTGTGAGTGTAATTTTGATTACTTCCCCTATTCCAATTTTGTTGAGCACCCTGAAATTTTTTTTTGAAATTAGGGCCATATGGTGTTGCCGAAGCAGCTGGCAACCCTTCTTTCACTTTAGAATTGCTAACTGTAGCATGGGGATGTGCTGTGGCATACTGACAACAATATTCCTCCATTTCTTTTAAGTTTTTAGGCTTACGCTCATGAAGGAATGCAAGAAAAGAATCATTAACAGATGACAAAACCTTATCTCGCAATAATAAGTCCATTAGACCTTCATATGTTTTCTCAATCTGAGACAACTCAACCCATCGTGTAAATGTACGACGTATCTTTGTAACAAAATCAGAGAAATCTACTCCATTTTCTGGCAACATTGTCCTAAAACGAAGACGATAGTCTTCTTGTTTTAGTTGATATTTTTTTAGCAGTGCTGCCCTGACAACATCATAATTAGTCCTCTCATGTTCGTCTATTGTCATAAGAGTAGTCACTGTGTCACCTGTAAAAAATGGCATCAGTTGTTCAACATATTTTTCCTTTTTTATGTTATGCGTATCGCACAAAAATTGGAATCTATCTAGATAATCTGCTACGTCATCCTTTAAAGGATTGAAATGAGGCAATTTAATCCTACTAACAAACTCCCTTGTCGTACTCGAAGTTGTTTGCTGAGCACCCATACTCGCCAATTTCAATTTCTCTAACTCCAAAGTTGCGAGTTTTTCATCAAGTTCCATCTTCTGTTTTCTTTCCTCATGTTCCATTTTTCTGATTTCAGCCTCAGCTTGAGCTTTCCTCTCCTCTGCAGCAGCTTCTTTGTCTAATCTCCTTTGTTCAGCTTCTTTGTCTAATCTCTTTTGTTCAGCTTCAAATCTCCTTTCCTCCACCTGCATCTGCAATTTCTTTTGTTCAGCAGCAATATTAGCTTCTCTGTCTAGCCTTTTTTGTTCCGCCGCAGCTTCTCTTTCTAATCTTTTCTCTTCAGCCTGAGCTTTTTTCTCCTCTGCAGCTAATGCTTTGTCATACTGAGCAACAACCCATTGTTCTAACTGTTGACCAGTCTTATCAAGGGCTCTCCCTTGTGTAATAAAGTAGTCCAATGTAGACATCTTGTCTACTGAGATCAGTAACTTGCAGAAGCAAATATATTAAATTATCCCACTTTAATGGGAGACAAGTCTGAAATGATAGACTTGTATACTCACTTCACTTTATTTACTGTCTTAGTCTTAGACAAAGACTTTGTATGTTCCTCTTGTTTATAATGTACCCAAAAAATCACCTGAGTACCTGTGGGAAAAAAATTCCCTTATATCCCACTCACTATGGGCACAAGTCTTTTTTATAAAGAACTTGAATATGTATTTCACCTTGTCTCAATCTTTGTAGATAACAAGTCTTTTATCAAAGAACTTGTATAAATATCTTATATAATAATATTTTATCAACAAACTCTATATGAAGAGTCTACCTTATCAATAATATCAAAACATGACCCAGTATGTGTATGTAGACTGTGCATGACAGTAATGTAGTACAACCAAAAAAAAAATACAAAGACAAAGATACAAAACAATACAAATGGCAACACTGTTTTAACCAAAAAATGTGTAGAGAAATACACAAGAAAGGAGAGACCTACAGAATACAAACAAAACAAATCGAAAATCAAAACTGAAAAACAGACAAAATATTACAAAAACAACGTTAAGTACAATTACATCACAGCTAACATCAATAGCGACCAATTGTCACTAGCAAATTTCCAAATTAAGAAAATTTGCACCTACAGAACGCTTACAGTAAGCCTCGATCAAGTGGCATATTTACCGTAAGACCCACCAACCGAAAAACCCGCAGAAAAAAAACACAAAAACAGTAGAAATAACATAAACATATAGCAATCAATTTCAATGTGTTGCAGAACAAGTTCAGTCACAGCTGAAACTAAAATAAATTCCTTGCTCCTTGCGAACACAGAAACGAAATGTCAAACGCGCACTGAACGTCAAATCCACTGTAACATAAAGTGGTATTCACGAACCAAAGTTACTATGACCTTCTCAAATTAGGGCTTGCACATTGAATGTTTACAATTTCCATGTACTGTTTACAAACACTTGACCTCCAACAATGTAGCTTGAATGCTCTGACCTAGAAAAGTCTGTTGTTGAATGAAACGTGTAACAACCAGCAGTACTGTTTACAATAGGAACCCGCCTTCTATGCAGTTATGGTCCACGTAGCAAATGCCTAGTAGTTAACTTCAGTACATGTCTTGTTATGGTTTATGTAGCATTATAATATAAATGCTCGTACTGTTTATTTGGGTCAACCGTTGATGACCTATATCTGTCCTGTTGTAGCCAAAACTTGCAAGTGTAGAATTAGCGCTGTGTGTTACGGCTGTCCCGTGTGTAGCTTAGACCCACAGATCAGAAGTGTAATGTGTACTTGTCCTTCTTGTAACTTTCTCGACAAAACTGGAGACATCATACATGTAACAGCCAACCAGGAATGTAAATTTCTGGATCCATAAATGTCAACAATAATGTCAAATGCTCGCTCTGTTCTTTTTAAACCCACAGATCTGGTCCATCAGAAATGTAAGTTTCTAGGCCACATTGGCGACAAGAAATGTATCATAAGAGCCCACGTAACTGGTCCACCAGAAATGTAACTGTCTTTTTTCTCTTGTTGATGTGATCACTGGCCCAAGACAGTATACATGTTGTTAGATGTGTAGTGCGAGCGTATGATGAATTGAGTGTGGGTGCGAATGAAGACGCGAATGTGTTTAGGCTCGTATAGATGTAGATCCTGCAACCCATACTCTCACATGCAGTAATCAAGGATGCTTTGACACTGCAGGCATGTTTCAAGACATTTATTGACGGGAACACACATAATATCAACAGGAACAGTCAGTGTAACAAGGTCATGCTGACCTGACATCGATAGGTATACATTTGGCATTCAAAAAGGTAAACATCAGAATAGACGTGCATGGTCAATAGCAAAGTTCTTCAATAATGACAGTTCGTAGCGTCGCCCTTGGCGTCTCTGACTAAACGCGTCAGATGCCTTAGTCACTTGGACACATAGGTGCAACTTGGCCCTCCCCGCCAATTGCACATTATCAGGCTGTAGTATAATAGCCGAAAGCACAGGCCTCGTTCTGACGTCGGCCGTGTACTTCTGTTAAATAGGTTATCATCAACCCTGCAGTAATACTTATTGTAGATATGAATTCCGCCAATCTGCGGCTCCCACAATATATCTTCGTCACTGGATTTCTGGACAATATAAGACTAACAGTCTTAGATGGCTACCTCGAGCACAAATATATAAGTTCTGAAATGGCGGATCAGTGAGCTGCTGTTCACCCTAGGTAATCCTTTACATGTTCTGCCACCGAAAAGCGTAATAATGCATAAAGGTCGGTATTACCTGGCAAATGAATCCTCAGAACATCACAAGGAATTCTGTCGTCATCCCGACGCACAGAGATTCACTGGGGAAAACTGCCATAGCAGTTACTTCGAAGATTCTCCCCGAAAAACAATGGACTCTTGGTCCCTTCAGAAAAACAGGACCTCCCGGCTTCCCGGAAGTATATCTCACTCCCGCTTAAAAAACCTTCCCATAGGCCTACGCCGAACTGTCAACCTCTGACCCTACAGGTCAAACACAATGAATGAATAAACAAGGGAAGACAACCCCTAATCAACCTGACATCGCAGGTAAAGACACAATTATACTTATGATACAAACATAAGCAAATAAATTGACAGATGACTCCGTCGAAAATGACAGCAACACCAGTCTTGAGAGAAGCCCACTTAATATACATGTCAACAGTAACAGGTTTACGCTTTTTCCAGGGTTCAAATAGCTAGGAAGCATTTTGTTTTTACTGAAAATGGAAAACTATTTCTCTTCGTTGAGCTGTAGATGAAGTCTTGCTTTAGTGGCGCTGGGTCTCAGTGCAAGCTTTGGCTTTTCTCACACGTCACGGCCCGAGTGGCGTCGGGAAACACGTTTGCTTGAGCGAAGGTCTCTCAGAAAATATACCGCCTAGGATTGTCCTCCAAAATTGTCTTTCAACAGTGACTTCCAGAAATGACTACCATAATCCTTTAAGGAATAGTACCATCCGTTTTCCCATAGAATGTTGTCCACGTACTGAATAAATTTAAATCCAGTTGTCCATAATTATAGACAATTACTAGTCAACAAATTTTCAAAAGTTATTTGTACCAGAAATTAAATATACCATTTCTTATTGATTTTGACATGCTGATTTCAAATATCATAATGAAATTCACCAATTGTCTCTGGTTTTTTTTTTTAAATGAAGAATTTACATTACAGTAATACAAATAATGTATGCTTGTTTAATTCTCTGGGGTGAACAGCTAGTCTTTCTACTTTAGCATTATGAAAATTGTGGTTACATACTCAATTAATTGATATTTCAATATAAAATAATAGAAAAAATAAAAACATTATTTACAGTTCACATATCATGTTTTAAAAAGGCACATTTGAACCCATTCCGTCATTATTCTGTCGCTGTTCGAGCTCTCTTTGCTTGCTTCTTGTAGTCAATCGATGAGGTGTCTCTTGTCACAGTCCAACAGTAATCAGCAAGCATTGAAGGGCTCCAATTGCCTTGATACCTTGTCTCTATAGCCGCAATGTCCTAGTGAAATCGTTCACCATGCTCATCACTGACCGCTCCACAGTTTGACGTAAAGAAATCCAGATGAGAATCCAGAAAATGAATTTTCAAAGACATGTTGCAGCCAAGACTCTTATACTTCAGAAGGAGATTTTCTACAATTTCATTGTAATTATCAGATCTGTTGTTTCCAAGAAAATTGTCTACCACTGACTTAAATGCTAGCCATGCTGCTTTTTCCTTGCCATGCAACACGCAAAGAAACTCGTCATCATGAAGAAGTTTTCGAATTTGCGGACCAACAAATACTCCCTCTCTTATTTTAGCTTCACTCAGTCTTGGAAATTTTCTGATGAGGTATTTGAAAGCCTCATCTGTTTTCTCCAGGTTTTCATGAGACCCAGCTTAATGTGCAAGGGTGGCAACAAAATCTTGCTGGTGTCGACAAGTGCTGGGTTCTCAACGTTCTTACTGCCTGATTGGCCAATGTCTTCTGATGTAATGGTCACTTCGTGCACGGCTATCCCACTCACAGAGAAAGCAACAGTACTTAGTGTATCCACCCTGTAGTCCAAGCAAAAGAGCGACCACTTTTAAGTCACCGCAAAGGGACCAATGATGATGATCGTAGTTTATACACTTTAAAAGCTGCTTAATGTTTTCATAAGTTTCTTTCATATGAACTGCGTGACCAACTGGAATTGACGGTAACACATTACCATTATTCAACAAAACAGCTTTAAGACTCGTCTTGGATGAATCAATGAAAAGCCTCCACTCTTCCGGTATGTAATTGATTTTGAGGGCTGCCATTAAACCAGAAATGTTGTGGCACGCAGGAAGGTCACCCTCTTTGAAAAAGAATGTAATAAGCGGCTTCTGGCGGTTCCTATACACAGAAATTGTAACATCTTCTGCCAGGAGATTCCACTGTTGCAATCTGGAACCCAAAAGCTCCGCCTTGTTCTTCGGTAAATTCAGATCTCTTACAAGATCATTCAGTTCACCTTGGGTTATTAAGTGTGGTTTAGTGGATGTAGTTTGCTCAAAATCTGGGTCGCTTGAGGTTGATGGTTCAGGACCACCAATGTCCTCTTCTTCATCAGTGGAAGCAGCTGAAAATGATTCTGGCGCTTTGGGAACTGGTAGGTTATCGCCATGGGGTACCGGACGTATTGCAGAGGGGATGTTTGGATATTCCAGAGTCCATTTTTTCTTCTTTGATATGCTTTTCCCAATTGGAGGGACCATGCAAAAGTAACAGTTGTTGAGATGATCAGTGGGCTCTCTCCAAATCATTGGGACTGCAAAAGGCATAGCTTGCCTTTTGCCAGTCAACCACAGTTTAAGATGTGCTGCACATGTATTGCAGCATATGCGTGGCGCCCAGCTCTTATCTTGATCACCTATTCTGCAGCCAAAATACAAACTGTACGCCTTCTTAATCACTTTAGTTATATTTCGTTTTTGTGATAGAAATGTCACCTCACCACATATATACAACAGAAATTATTAGCACTGTTCACACATGTCCTAGGCATTTCTAACAACGATACTTTTGATAAGGACAAATGCACTAACTAATGGCAAAATTTTAACAGAGATAAGATATATATACACAAAGGTGATGTAATCATAGGTAGGATTGCATCATCAACTTCTAGTTACATTTTTATTGGTCATTAGAAAAATTTATGCAATCGCCCACAACAGTTGCGTCATATATATAAATTGACCGTAATTAAATAAACTAGTAGCATATATCTTGAAAAGTAGAGCCAATCAATTTTTTTAATGTCATTTTCGTTTTCAGCACACCAAAATTAGTTAAGATCAGCTATTTTCATTTCTGATACATTTTGGTTGTTGACTAGTGTAATTTATTTAATCTACAAAATCCAAGTTCTATGAAATGGTGGGAGATTCTCTTGAACAGTGCATCGGCTTTCTAAGTTTTAAATCTTTAACTTGAAAGCTAAGGCTTTTTGTTTTGTAGAGACACGACAGGACTACATAGGGTTAACCCCCGTCCTTGACCAACTAATTTTGGAGAAGACATAATTCAGTGTTACATCTGTCTATCTTACCAGTATCTGGTTTTCCATTTCCCTCACTTTATCCAGGAAATTACGCTCGTGGAAATAGGAAGTAACTACATTAGTACATTACTCTTTTGAAATAATGTAGCAATTAGAGGACAGTGCTCGAGACGTGCGGTTACAGTGAAGTAGTCAATACTGACATCTGATCAATCTGTTAAGACGAAGAGCTCTCCACTAAAATACATAAGGCATACGTACGCAAATTAGTGCAAAACCATTCTGAAAATGTACAACTAACAGAAAACGGAATCATTAAGTTTGAGTATGTAGATATATTTGTAGATAATAGTAACAATAATCTGAGAACAAAGTTAATAGAACAAAGAAGAAGAAAAAAGAAGTCGAGGAGAAAGAAAGAGCCAGAAGTAGAAATAGAAGAGGAAGACGCCGTAAAGAAGAGGAAAAAGCAAAGAAAAACAACTTCCTTTACTTGTACGGGTCATTACTGTCGTGAAGTATAGTTGGGGGCTGATGATTGCATTGTTGAGCCAAGTGTGTTGGCAGTAGCTGCCTGTGAACCCATGTTGCTGTAGGATTTATGTGATGTTGTCTATCCATCTATCTTTTATACTTCCCCGTGCCCAGAAACCAGATGTTCTACTATTGTAAGCGTGTAGTGGTAATTTATAGGGCTCCATTCTCGTGAGAAGAAAGATAATTTTCCATCTCTCGACAGTATATACAGGGTGATTCAATAGCCCCCATTCATAGGGAATAACGCTTCCTTTGGTAGCCGTGTTCCCGTAGTTTGGCCTCCGAGGGCCCAGACCTCAGCCCACTCGATTTTTACTTGTGGGGAACTTAAAGTCCATGGTGTACCAAGAAAAGATACGAAAACATGCATCACCCAAAGGACCATATTCGAAATGCAGTTAACGTGCATTACACGAGATGTGTTAACACGGGTTGACCAAGAGTAGCAGAGACGCATCCGTATGTGTGTTAACACGGGTTGACCAAGAGTAGCAGAGACGCATCCGTATGTGTGTTGTGAAGAGTGGCAACCATGTAGAGCAACCTTTCTCAACCTTTTTATCCTTGAGGAACCATTGTAATAATTGTCATGTCTCAGGGAACCCCTGCATACAAATTATTAAAACTACAGCTCATGGTGTAAATAAGGGGACTGTTGTAAAACTGGTAAGGAAATAAGTAAATAAATAAATAAATAAATATATATATATATATATATATATATATATATATATATATATAGTATATATATATATATATATATATATATATATATATATATATATATATATATATATATATATATATATATATATTAAACAATAAAACAGTATTGAATCTTACTTACTTACTTAGTCGTTCCCCATCTACCGTGAGGTGTAGAGGTTTGGAAGAGAGAGAGCGCCAGACTATCCTATCGGCTGTCTTCCTCCTGGCCTGGTTCCATTCTAGTCCTCGGTCCTTCAAAGATTGTCTAATGTTGTCCTCCCAGCGGACTCTGGGTCGTCCTCGGGGTCTGGATCCTTGGCTCTTTGTTTCCCATGCTTGTCGTGGTATCCGATCTTCTCCCATTCTGCAGACATGGCCAAACCATCTTAATTGGGACTGTTCTACTTGGGTCTGCAAGGGGGTAGGATTTAAGGCCTTGACGTATCGTCTGGTTGCGTACCATGTCTCTTCTTGTTACTTCAATCACCTTCCTCAGATACCTCATTTCTGAGGTTTGGATCTGCTTTTATGGGTTGTAGTCATTGCCCATGACTCGCATCCATATGTCAAGACTGGGACACAGGTGGAGCGGTATACAGCCATCTTCGTTTTCTTACCAACCTCTCTCTTGCTGAGGAATCCTCGATTTATGGCTTGAAAAAGTCTCCCAGCTGCTGCTTTTCGAGTGGCCAACTCTTCTTTGATGCCTCCCTTTCGGTCTATAATAGCTCCGAGGTATTTAAAGTGGTCGACCTGTTCCAGGACCTGTTCTCCCAGCTTAATCTGATGTCTTCTTCCTTCTCGTGATATCCCCATGGATTTTGTTTTAGAGCTGCTTATGACCATCCCTCTCTTCTCCAGCTCTTCCTTACAGACTTGCAGGTTGGATTGGAGATGTGTCTCTGATTTAGCAATCAGGCCAATATCATCAGCAAATGCCAGCTCCGAAATATAGACCTGTCTCATCTTCCAGTACCCCACTGGATACTTTCTTGTTCTCTCCTTACAAGCTCTTTCAAATATGTCCGAGATGCTAGAATCTGGAGGGGGCCAGAGATTGTAAGTGATCACTACCTGCTAACAATCAAAAGAACAACTGAAAGAGTTGCTCAGCCTAGGAACTGCCCAACATCACGCAAGAAACCAAGTAAACGAGAAGGAGAAATGAGCATTAGGACCTACAAGCTGAGAGAGCCAGAAATTAAGACCAGATATCAGGGGCTTATTGCTGCAGCGGTGAGCAACACAGAAGAACGACCTGATGACTTGGAAACCCTCTGGATTAAATTCAAGGATATCATAAAGACAGCTGCTGCAGAAGCATGCGGTGAAGTCCGACTTGGGAACAAGAGAAAGAGGACACCTTGGTGGACAGAGGAAGTCAAAGAGAAAATAAGAGAGAAGAAAATAGCATGGAAACAATACTTAGGAGCTAAAAACACAACACGACAAATGGAAAAATATAGAGAATATGTGACACTCAGAACAGAAGCAAAGAACAAATAGCTAGCAGCAAAACATAAGTCCTGGGAAGAATTTGGAGAAAAGCTAGAAAAAGATGCACAAGAAAACCAGAAATTGTTCTATAAGACCCTAAAGAACATGAGGAAGGAAAAACAATGCCCTCTCAAATTTATAAAGGACAAGCAAGGCAAATTGCTTACTGCCCCGAAGGAAGTAATGGAAAGATGGAAAGAATATTTCTCAGAACTACTGGATGGTGAGCATGGTGAAGCATCAGAAATGATAAACACTAGCACAGAAGAGAAAACCAATGATGGTGAAGATGACATAAAGATGGAAGAACTGAAGGCAGCACTGGAGAAAATCAAGATGGGCAAAGCAGCTGGGCATGATGGTATAACATCAGAAATGGTTAAGTTCATGGGAGCATCAGGCGACCTATTACTCTTAAGGGTTTTACAGGCAGCGTGGTACAACAAGACCATACCAAAGGATTGGGAGATTGCCATCATAACACCAATTTTCAAAAAGGGTGACAATCGACAGTGTGGAAACCATAGAGGCATATCCCTTCTCAGTGTCCCTGGTAAAATCTACTCTAGAATCCTAGAGCAGAGACTCCAACGCCTAGCTGAGCCACAATTGGATGAGGTCCAGTGCGGATTCCGAGCAAACCGAAGTACTCAAGACCTAATCTTCACACTCAGACAGCTGAGTGAAAAGGCCCTTGAGTATAAGAGTGAGATGCATCTTTGTTTCATTGATCTGGGAAAAGCGTTTGACAGGGTCCCCTGGAGCAAATTTTGGGACTGTTTGGTAAGGAAGAATATTCCAGCACCTCTGATTCATGCTATACAGAGCTTCTACAAGTCTTGCAGAAATTATGTGAGGACAGCAAACTATTAGTCAGAAGAGTTCAGGACCACCACTGGTGTAAGACAAGGTGATATCCTATCACCTTACAGTATTGAATCAGTATTACAAATTAACGGTACACAGGAAACACGGGACGTTTCGGGTCTCACCCTTCGTCAGCCACAGTTACAAATAGGTAACACGGGCAAGAAATATAGACAGATTAAAGAAAAATACTATAGACACTACAAACACGTAATATTTATATATGAAATATAACAACTCAGGCGAAGAGCTCTTCCACTGGTTCTCCCTCTCCACAAAGGATAATGCAAGTCAGTAGAAAAGGTAGAATAAACTGGTTTTTCTTTGTTTCTTTTTTTTTAAATTTCCTGCTTTATTTTTATACCTTATCCAAGTAGTGCTAAAAGTCTTATCACAAATTTCTATTCTGCAAGATACTAATGGAACATGGTGTGCAAGAGTAGCTTTCTTCCTCATCTAACACTAAAAATGACTATTTAGCCAACCTTTCTTGAACAAAGCAGCTCCCCCCCACCCCAACCACCTAAAAAAAGTAGGTAGTTAAGCTTAGCTTAACCTTTCTTGAAGAATCTCTTTCTTTCCCTTACGTAAATTTTAAAAACTTATCCGGCAAAGACAATAAATTTATGTTAAATAACTGGCTTAAACCAGCATGGGATTTTATTTGTTTCTAAGCTAGGCTAGGAAATTTAATTGTAATAAAGATTGTAAATTGACTTTAATTAATGGGATTTACAACATGAGAATTTATTGACAATATTGAAAAGTAAAGCTACTAACAACGATATGAATAAAAAAATATAGCCTACGGCACAAATAATGTACGACACCGGTAGAGGTTGTTCGCTTCCATAAGTCAGTCGGCGGCGCGTAAGGGGAGGTTCGGTAAGGTAACTCTAGATGGAGAGGCTGACGTCCTCCCCTTTATGCAAGACAGCGCTGACCATTATCAACAGCCTCCCCTATCTAGCGTGAAATACCGAGAATTGACTTGGTCCTATTGCTCACTGCCATACGAGGTTGCTCGGTCACTGCCCTCGCTGCGAGCGCTAACAGCCTCCAAAGTTAAAAAAATTAAGTTTATTTTTTTCGATCACGATCTACTGTGGAACCCCTACGTTTCTCTGGAACCCCGGTTGAGAAACGCTGATCCAGAGCATATTTGGGAAAACAAATTAGTTTTTTTTTTTTTTGTTTGTTTGTTTTTTTTAAAGTGATAATTTTTCAAATGTATGGCGACTTTTGTTTCACCCTGGACTTGAAGCAGTAAAAGAAAGACCCCCCCCCCCTTTCCCCCCCCCCCCCCCCCCAAAAAAAAAAAAAAAAAAAAAAAACAAAGAAAACAAATTGAAAAGCAGTGAAGACAAAGAGCACACGACGAAAACAACTATGATGATGATCATGAAAACAAACAACATAGTTGTGGAGAATACAGAACTACTGAGACTATTTATAGAAAGGCAAATCGTCTTTGAAAAAAAAAATCAAGGATCAGCTCGTCTTTAATTTTAAAAAAAATCAAGAATTAACAGGAAATGGAATGATTAAAATTAATCAATTATAGCAGATTATTTCAGGCCAAGATGACCGAAATAGGCGGTCATTAATCCCTTCCGTCACAGGTCGACATGAACAATAGCCCTTCAACAAATGCAAGCCAAGTCCTCCTGTCCTGACTGTGCCTTCAGTTCCAGGTGTTTAAATGGCATCCACGTCCCTATTTATTTATATCTCCAGTTCTCTTCTCTGTTTGTTTTTCTTTCGGTCACCACCTGTCTATTGTATCCTTCCGTGTTCAGAACAAGGACTGCGTTGATATTGTGGCGTTACTTCCCTTGATCTGTCGTAGTGGTCCATGAATTATGGGAAGTTATTTAGATTGAAAGAAAAGTTAAGAAAACCTTTGCTCAAGAATTACTGGTGGCAGTAGAATCAGTAGAAGGGTTGAATTCCTATAAAGGCAGTACGCAGTTCTAAAGTTTGGCAACTATAACAATCTGAGTTATCTCGACTTCTGAGGGATTTTTATCCGGCCACTCTTCTGTTTGATTAATGTGTGTCAATAATGGCAATAGGCGTGTATATCTATATATATATATTTATATATATATATATATATATTTATATATATATATATATATATATATATATATATATATATATATATATATCTTCTTCTTCGTTCGTCCTGAAAAGGACGGTGGTTGCGTTGTGTCTGTTTACGCCTAAGCTGTGATATCTGCACCTTTCGGTCGACACATCCGACTTCTGCACGGCATTTTTTAGGACCGGACTTGCCTTCCCATTTCGATCCACACTCGCTCAGCCAGACTGCACTGCTGCAGACTGTTTCCAGGACCACCACGTGGAGGTGGAGTGCGGTCTTGACCAGCTCTGATTCGCTGGTCCTGACGCAGGCAGTCAAGCTATGAGTCGCTGACTGCGTTCTCTATTGCTGCGTCTTTGGGTCCCATATATATATATATATAGTGTATATATATATATGTATGTATACATATATACATACATATATACATACATATATATATATACACTATATATATATATATATATATATATATATATGAAATATTTGGGGTACCAAGGTTAAAAAATAATAACATTAAGTTCCAAGAGTTCAATTTGTTGTGTTAGCTGGTATATATTTAATATTTAGAATGTTTCTTCAATCGGGCCCGGTTTTTTTACATTATCTATCGTCTCATCGTTGTTTTTGTTGATGCAGCCTTGCTTTAGCGTTGGGCTGTCTCCGTGGAACCTTTTATTTTTCCTCACACGTTACAGGTCGGGTGGCGTCTGAGACCATGTTTACTGAAGCGTAGATCTCCTCACTAGTGTGCCGTCTCGCAATGTGTTCTAGAACTGCCTCTCAGGAGTGGCTACAAGAAATAACTACCAGATACTGAAGAGAAATAAAATATGGTATCTTCTGTAAATCTTTGTCTCCTGATGTGGAAGTCAGGGAGACCCTTTTCCCTTTTTCTTCCCATCTTCCCTCAGCTATTTCCCGGTAAGCTCATCATGTAATTAACAAACAAAAAAAAAGAGAGAGAGAGCGCCGAGACAGATGAAAGTGTGTTCTAAGACTGTGAGAGAATATGAGTGAATCAGAATATAATATACGAACACTCTGTTAATCTGAAATGTAGTTTTGACTTGCAATAAATGTATACATCAATATATTATCACCATCAACTCCTCTTCCTGCTTCTTACGGAGCATGGAGCGACCTCTGCTGTCGGCCCCTTTTTAAGAGCCCGCAAAAAAGTAATCACCAACTATTACAGTGGTGATTTATGTAGCAGTTTATGTTACATGGTGAGGTTGCCAACCTCATGCACACCTTTTATAAATATATACGGAATTTGTGTATTGTATAGAAATAAGTAACAAAACAAATATTTACACTACATTTCCTTCAAAATAGTTCCCTTCGGCAACTACACACTTTTGCCAACGTCCATGCAGCTGTAGGAAACATTCCTGGAACCCATTCTTTGACACCTCTCTCAGCTGCTTTGTCGCATTGGTGATAACGTCCTCAGCATCCTTGAATCTCTGCCCTTTCAGCGCCGATTTTAGGCGAGGGAACAAGAAAAAATCAGGCGGTGCCAGGTCGGGAGAATATGGAGAATGTTCCAGAGCAGTCACATTGTGAATTGCGAGGTACTTCTTCACCAGTAGGGATCGATGTCCTATCGCATTGTCATGCAGCAGAACCCAACTGTTTGTTCTCCATTTTGCTGGGCGTTTCCTTCTGATTGCATCTCTCAGACGACGAAGGATATCAATGTACATTTCCTTGTTAACCGTTCGGCCTTCAGGAATGAATTCATGGTAGACTAATAAAAATAAACTTCCAAAATAACTTTTCCTTTGCTCTTGTCCAAACTAAATTTCTGTGTCCGGTGAGATGAGGCTGATTTCCATTCAGAGGTCTGACGTGTTGTCTGAGAATTGTACACAAAACACCACGTCTTGTCTCCTGTGATTATGTTGTTGAGAAAATTGCTATCTTGATCAGCCACAGTGGTTAGGTCTCTGCCGGTGTCAGTCTCGTTTCTTTCTGTTCAGGAGATAACATTTTGGGAACCATGTGTGGACAAACACGGCGCATGTGCAGTTTATTGTGGAGAATACTGTGGCAACTTTCAACTTATATTCCAACTTCTGAAGCTATTTTCTCTACACTAAGTCTTCTGTCAACACGAACAACGTTCCAAACAGGCTCAATGTTTTCATTGTTTTTCGAGGTAGGCGGTCGTCCGCTACGTGGATCATCATCGACACTAACACGACCTTCACGGAAACGCTTGTGCCATTCACAAACTTGCGATTTCTTCATTGCGGTATCACCATATGCTTTATTAAGCAAGGTTACTGTCTCTGAGGGTGATTTCTCAAGCAAAACACAAAATTTGACATTTGTACGTTGTTCAATCAACTCCGACGATGCTACGTGCACACCACACAAATAAACTTATGTAACTTCTGTTCGAGAGTACATGTGAAGGTTACATCAGCCATGCCGTTTCCTCAAGGTCACAACCAACTTCTAAAATAATAGTCTCCATGACATAATCACTCATTCAAACAATAGTCGACTATTCCGGGAACCTTTTGAAGCTACCTCGTATATGTTAAGGATCTTTTTGCGCATAATATGAGTCGATATCTGTGAGACCATATGATGCACAAAAAGACACGACTGAGTTCGAACTTTATGCGCGACAACGCAAGTGACGTGCGAATGTTTTGAGTAGCAACTGGATTCTTTTGTGTTGATATATGTCCAGTGGACGGCTGTATTCAGTTCGGAGAGTGTATTTGAATAGTATGTCTGATCGGACCTACAAAAGAAGTTATTTGCCTTTCAAAGTGGAATGAATTGATATGCAAAAAATATGTGAATATATGATTAAAATTTATTACTAATAAATATTTACCGTCTGGACCTGATGAAAGTGATACAGCTGTGTGGATATGTCATGTATATTATAAATATTTGGAACCCATGAAATACTGATCAAGGATTAATTGTATGTCTTCGTAATATATTGATACGCCACGTTTTGAGAATTAAATCGTTTTGTTGCTGTTGAACTTGAATGTTCCGTAATTGCTCATGTTGAGCCATTACCCCTAGCCTCAAAGCGTTGGATGATCTTCAGTCTAAAGAAATAGACCACAGTGTATATATATACCTAGAATATTGAAGCACTTGCTGAATTAATTCAGATCCAGTCTTCAGAATGCCTAGGCTATCGATAATTTGTTTAATCTCCAAAATCCTACCTCTATGCTATGATGGATGAACCTCTTGACTTAAAGATTTCTTGGCTGTCCGAAGTTTTAGGTCTTTTTAAAAAATACTACCTCTACCATTTCACGTCTTGTTCAATACTATCGTTTGTTATCTTTTATTGGTAGGGTTCTTACCTGTCGTAGATAGAAATTGCTCAGTTCTCTAATACATGAAGTTTTATACCCCAAATATTGTCTTCGCAAACTTTTTACCTTCGCTTTCTAAAATATTATTTGTTTGTGTTTGTGAATTTAAGAATAACGAAATGGTGTGGGAAGGATTCGCTATTTGCGTCATAAGTTCCTGTCCAGTATTTTTTATCAGTCTCCCTTCCCTATTTGCTAAGCAGTCCGGTAATAGAATAGACGGATGATAGGGGCGAGCCAGGCAGAGTAACCAGATATCTCATCCCGAAACCACCGTCTTAATTCCTTATTTATTGATAAGGAAATTGGTGAGCGACACTCTTGTCTTACTACAGTGGTTTATCTCGGTTTGATAGTACGCAACCCTCGCCACGAAGAAAATGACAAAAAAGAATTACAGGTAGATAAAGATAAAAAATAAGTTTGCAAAAGAATTAAAGAAATACGAATGTCATCTTATGACATTTATCTTCAGGTTTCCCCAATGTATGCTCTATCCATCACCAGCGTCTTTGTTCTATTGGCACTTGTCTAGTTCTTGTCATCCCGTGTGTATCCTGGGCCTGAAAAGAGGGCGAATAATAGTAACACTGTAACCCACCATGCATTTCGTAAAAGGCGAAAAAGTAAGGTTGAACTCGGGGTCCGCTTCCCCTTCATGTAAAATATTCAAGCCAGAAAAAATTGAACAACAATGGGTAGTTTGTTGAAGTGTTTACTATTGAACTTTTTATGTACATTGTATTTTACGACTTTCCTCATAATTAAGGCCATCTGTGGTATAAATAAACAGTGAGAGGCGAATGCAGAAGCTCTCAACATTATTGTGAATTATAATGTCTACAGCATCCGTTGCCTTTGCTTTTCCGTTAGCGTCCTAAGATTCGCTAACAAAGTCACGCATTTCACTGCCTGTCTGACTCACCTTTTAATCCACGCCTCTTTTTACTCAACCATAACAAACGAGTATGTTTACCAACTTTCGCAACCTGTCATTCATAGCAGGGGGTGAACCACGTTCGTTTACGGACGTTTCTCACGAGAGCTGATCTGCCAATATTACGATAACTGGCAGACAGCACGTGGAAAACACGTTGAAGAGAAACGGCCTTTGAAGATTCTCTATAAGGGGAGCTAATCCTTTGATGTCCGTACATACAGGGACAAAAATAACTCTGTGATCTCGAGAAATGGGGAAAATCTACCAGAGCCCGTAACACGGGTTAAGCCTTTGTTGTCGGTTAGCAACGGCCGACAGAAGCGACCGTAAACCTTTTATCTGGGAAACATAGTTTCAGATTTCTCTGCTAGGAAACAGAGTGAGAAAATTCACATCTTCTAGAGACCATAATTACATGATCGTATATAAACTGCGTCTTTCCCAAATCAGTTATCAGTGTCGCTCAGAATTTTTCGGAGAGTCTAAACACGTTCGTTGTAGTTTAATTCAACGTTGAGGTACAGTTCTTTAGATGGGACCCCAAAGAGCTGGCTAACTACATGTTGAATGGTTGTATACGTCTGGTATGTTGATATTTCGTATTGATGATATATATACCTACGCCCACACAGGGCTACTATAAACAGGTCACGAAGACATCACAGTAACTCACGATGATGAAGTCAAGGAAGCGTTAAACGACTGTTGACGTTTCAACACTTTATTACAGGACGACAACAGGTTACGCTGACATCAATACATAGTCATGTTGACAAGACTCAATAACATCATAGGCATGATAACAGTTCAATGCAGCTGGCATCTATCAATCATTAGTAGCTTGTACATATCATAGTACTGGCATATCATTCTATTCTTCCTTGATACAGCTACAGGAAAACTACCCCGCATAGGGGGCGGGTAGTCAAGTACATAAGCTTAGTTCCTCTTTCACCTGACCCCAGCAAGTCAGGTACTTCTCTGGTCAAATTACACCGCAAAGTTAGCGGGCTACTAGCATACAATGCTAATCTCTACTTTCTTTTGAATATCCTCTGACTAACCCAGTCAGGTACATTTTCTGGCATAAGCAGGCCGCGCAAATATGGCGGGCTCCTAAAATACGATGACCTCTGTGGCTTTCCTTTAGACAAACAAGGTATGTGTTACGGTATATGTTATTAACGCCGTCTGCTAAAGGTTAGCAGACGTGCAATTGTAAAGGTTAAGACATTTAATATATTGCGATAGATGTTTCAATTATTGAACGCTCCATACACGATCGATTATGACGTGTCTAGCGTTGTTTGGGTCACAGTTGGTAACTAGGAGACGCTACCCTTTTTTACTTGACCGTCAAGCTGAATAGCTGCGTTTTTCTAGCCTTCCAAATTAATGGCATGATATAGCCATTTATATGTGTATTTATGCAGGACCAGGGTCAGTCCTAGAACTCTACGAGAGAGGAAACTTATGGAGGTTAGTGATTAACTAAATCCTTGGAAGGAGAAAGATAATCGTCTACTTTATACGAAGTAATTAGACTCACAGTCTCACTGTCGGCAGGTAGCCATTCTATCTGCGCGTGCATATAGCTGTGATGTTCTGACGACAATTACTGCATTGTATCCTTAAACGGACATTGACACGTAAAACAGCAGTCTACGCTATTGATTGATTGATGCATGTACCTCATGTGTGAATTGAACTGTTTATGTATGTGTGTAATCCATATTAAATTGTGAAGGACTCGAAACGGAGGCATTATTCGTTGAATCACGTTACACCATTCAACCTTATGAATTACGTATTTTATGTCAAGTTGCTGAGTTAATAAGATGAACAGTTGTTTACATCTTGATGCCAAGTTCAGGCATTACGACAAACCGAAGGTGAGGTTCACCCCATTCGCGTAAGAACATTAGCACGATCAGAATTCAGGCAACACAACCAGTAACCCCACACGAAAGTCCTTCAACAAAACTGGCGGCCGATTGCGGGGATCGACAGAAGAGAAAAAATTTTTTCTGTGTTCCACACGCCTCCACGATATTTACGTTTGAATGAAAATCACATGACCATTACGAAGCTGACGTGACGCACGTGATCATGAATAGCAACATGACGTCACTGTTGCATTGTCGCCGTGAAGAAGACATCTTTTCAACGCCTTTCTAGTTCGCTTCAAATTTATCAAGATGCACAAGATGGACTATCGTTGCCTGCCCATCAGGAGCAGACAGTCAAAGGCACAGGCCTAGCATCGACGACAACGAGCATCAAGTGAAGCATCAAATAAAGATAAGTTTAGCTCAATAACTATTGTCGTTAACGTGACAGTGCTAACTGAGTCCATGCCTTCTGCCTACATAGGCATGTTTTTACCTATGTTTAATGTACTTTTTGTTGTTTTAAGGTGTTGTTAACTAGTGGGCGGTAGGGAGGATGAACCGAAATTAGATTCTGTGGCTCTCACGATGCCTGAATTGATTTCGGTCGTTTCTTAGGGCAGTTAAACGATCGCACTTTTTGGGAGCTCCATCGAAGATTCTGCCGAATGGACTGCCTGTCCAAATCTGCTGTCGTTTGACGATTGTGTTAACTGTACCGTTCCGTAGATAACTGGTGTATTTTATTTGTACTAAGTTCACATTTTTATTCAGTTTTGTATCATGTTCGTTAACTATTTCGTCCAGTCTACTCTTACTATCATTTATTTGATGATTGTTAAATGTTCGTCCGTTATGAGTCCTGTGATGTCATCATTTTTTGCAGTCATTTTTTTTTTTGTGTACTTTGCATATTCAGTTGACCTCGGGTCAATCTTTGACCCTTCGTTTTCCGTGTGACACTTCCGCTTGTTTTATTTAGTTCATAAATTCATTTTTAATTGTGAAAATGTCTTGTTTGCGTCTTGACATTGTTTGTACCCTTTAGTTGCATCATTGTTTTGTTTGTACTCATGATATATATTAAATACTACATTAATAATATGATATTATATTCAATAATACACTTGTAATTTAATTTAATTAATTTTTTCTGACATTTAAGGTTAATATGGGACATTGCATAATTATGCAGTGATAGTCCAAGAAATTAGCACTACAATTTATAAGAGATGCCTAGGGCATAATAATAATAATAATAATAATATAATATATATATATTGACCAAATAAAATAATCTTATAGTCTACCTTTGAGGTGACAGACCCATTGTATATTATTTAATATACTTTTCTGGTACTAAGAGAGTGACTTAGTACATTGAACAATATAATTACTAGGAATCATACCCAACATTATTGGATATTAAGATTAATTGTGTGATGTAATTACATTATAGTTAACAGATATCATAACTATTTATGATATAGTTAGTACTTAGATACAATATTGTTACAAAATATTGTCTATTAGTTGAACTTAGACATAAGAGTTCAGTACTATTGTGATTATTTATATTGAATATTCCTAAGTTGAGTAAGTATAATAATTACTCTGAAGCTACTATTGACTATTTTAATCAGTAATTATCAATAATTACTTACGGATAAAAGTCAAAATGCATACTATACACCATTTCGTTAAAATTGGTAAAGAATATGGTTATAAATCCCAAGAACTTCGTCAGTTTGCTGAGGCAGAACTGGAAAAACATAAAGCAGAAATAGAGGAACAAAAGGCTGCATTAAAGAAAGAGGAAGCAGAACGTGAGATGAAGCAAATTGCTAAGGAAAATAGATTAAGAGAAATTGCTCAACAGGAAGAAGAGAATAAATTGAAACGAGAGGAAATTATTTTACAACAAGAAATGGAATTGGCGCGTATTAAATTGGAGACAGCAAGATTATAAGCACAAAGTGCTGATGCAAACCAGAATAATAACGCACAAAATGGATCGTCATCCAGCCAAACTAAACATTTCTACAACTTTAAATTACCCACTTTCAACTTAAACGTGGACGACCTTTCATCGTTCCTGTCACGTTTTGAACAGACTTGCAAAACAAATCATTTGCCCGAAAAGTCATGGGTACTCAAGTTAAATGAATTCTTGGTTGGAGAACCATGGACGGCTTCTCAAAATGCTGACCCATCAATAGCAAATAACTACGGTGCTATTAAGTCCTTGCTTTTACGAAGGTTTCACCTGGACGAGGAACACTGTAGGTTGAAATTTAAGGGAATTTTACCTGAATCTCCAAAAGATTTTGCAGGATTCATTGCGAACATATGCAATACATTTAATAGATGGGTTGAACTGGCAGAAGTCAACAAATCGTACGACAAATTAGTTGATTTGCTACTACGGGATAAGGTATTATCTTCGGTTAGCCAGCCATTCTTTGCATATTTGCAGGAGCGTAAACCAGGTACTATTGACGAGTTGGAAAAAATTTCTTTAAACTACTGTTCGGCACATCCGAATGCAACCATTTCTAACTCCTCATTAAGAGAACCTCTACCTGTGGCGTCTAATATGGCCTACAATCATAATAACAAACAAAGACATCACAGTGTAGACAGAAGTAGGTTCCAAAGAAATCACAATGTTAACTTTCAGAAGGGACATAATAATGATTTCAACAATAAAAATGAGTTCAACAGAGGTAGATCACGAGATAGAAATTATTCACCTCAAACAAACTACCACAATAGTCAACATAACACTAATTATAATCGATCACATACCCCGAAAAATAACAATAACTGGAATGGTAATAATCATGGCTCGAGACATCGAGATAATAGTTACTATAGAGGACGACGAGATAATTCTAACAATTATACTCGGAATCGATCTCATTCTCGGGGATCATCTCATTACAACCATAATACAGGGGCGTCAGTTACAAATAATACTGCCCCTATAGCTCAGTTCCCACTTGACAATAATACAACACAGTCTTCTGCTGCATGTTTTGCTATTAATTATAATGTGGCAAATAGTTGCCAACAATGCAATCTTATTTTTCAGAAGGTGAAAGAAACAGTGCTTAACTGCGGACATATTACACCAGAGGTAGGTCTTGCAGTCAACGATGGAACAGGCTTACTAATTTTTAACAGGGGAATCGTTAATGGATCCGTCGTCTCAGTGCTCAGAGATTCAGAATCCACGACGATTGGTGTACGTCAGTCGCTGGTACATCCTAGCTGTGCGACAGGAGAATACGTCCGCTGCATGACATTTGGTGGAACTATTGAGTTTTACCCCACAGCTATTGTTCATATTAGAACACCCTTTTTCACAGGGAATGTAAAAGTATGTATGCTAAAAAAGCCTATTGCTGATCTGATGGTTGGTCGTATACACGGCAGTAAAGATTGTACTCCAGATGAGATCATAGAATGGGAGAAACATAACCTATGCACTGGAAACGCCGTGACGACTAGAGCGCAGACTCAACTCATGGAGAAAGTTGGTGATAATAAAATGGATGTAGACAACCAAGAGGAATTTGTAGTCAATTCACCTATTGACAGGGAAACATTTGCAACCAAACAAAAAGAGGATAAATCTTTAAAAAAATTTTTTAAGCTGGTTGATAAAGTTGACAATCTATCCTCAGGTAATAATAACAAACATTGGTTTGTTATTAAAAATGACCTATTGATTAGATGTTTTAATGACAAATCACAAATGAAACAACAAGTTATGGTCCCGTATACTTTTAGACGGTACATTCTTCAACATGCGCATGACTCACAGTGTGCTGGACATATGGGATATACTCGAACACGATCTCGAGTACTGTCTTCATTCTTTTGGCCAGGAGTGTCAAGAGATATTTCGCAGTATGTACGTTCCTGTACTACATGCCAAGAAGTGAAAGCACGTGGAGCTTTTCACACGGCGCCTATTCAGGCTTGCGATATCTCAGTAAGACCGTTTGACAAGATGGCCATAGATATTATTGGTCCATTGCTACCATCGGCCAGAGGACATAGATTCGTCCTTACGTGCATTGATTTGTGCACACGATGGCCAGAAGCTATCCCATTAAAGACCACCACTACCACAGATGTAGCTGATGCACTACATCTCATCTTTTCTAGAATAGGGTTTCCTAGAAAACTTTTATCAGACCATGGGTCACAGTTCATATCTGACACCATGAAGGAAGTCATGAAAACCTGGAACATTGATAGGAATTTAAGTAGTATTTATCATCCTATGAGTAATGGTGCAGTTGAAAGACTTAACCGTACACTTAAACAACTACTACATAAGGTTACTGTTAAGCACCCTCATGACTGGGACAGAGCACTCCCAGCTGTTCTATTTGCTTATCGGGAGGTACCGCATGAACAAACTGGCTTCTCTCCCTTTGAATTAGTTTTTGGTGCTCCCCAAGAGGTCCTATGGGACTAATAAAAGACTTATTAATTGACGCGGAGATGACTCAGGACACTCAGTCATCTTACGAGTATGTGATTAATCTTCGGAAGAACATTATTGAGTCTTGCCAGTTGGCAACAGCTTCTTCTGAGGCTGCAAAAGCTAAGGCTCGATCTCTACAAAATAGGTCTCGACGATTACGCCAATTATTCCCAGGCGATGAGGCTTATGTGTTACTTCCTCACAACAACAATAAATTATTGATATCTTGGAATGGTCCTTACAAAGTCATTGATAAAATTTCCGACGTTGATTACGTCTTAGATATCAAGGGACACAAAAAGATATTTCATATTAACATGCTCAAGCAATTTCATACACGTCCTGAACACTTACAGTCAATTTTTCATGAACTAGATGACAACACAGTATCTACTTGTTATTATTCTAACTTATCCGTCATCCAGGAAGAAGAATCTTCTTTTCCTGAGGTACAGTTACCGTTACCGGTACCAGTAGTTCAACCTACTGAATCTTGGCGGGATGTAACCATCTCTTCAACGGTTACACCGCAACAGCGTCTACAGATTGCTAATCTCTTACAATCTTATCCAGATGTGTTGACCGACGTCCCGGGTCGCACATCGGCTATCAGTCATGACATTACTCTCAATGACGATACACCTATTCGTGTACATCCCTATTCGGTTCCTTTACATTTCCTTGCTAAAACTACTAAGGAACTTGAACAGATGTTGTCTCTGGGAATCATTGAGACTAGTAATTCGCCATTCTCTTCTCCATTAGTGATTGTCCGGAAGAAGGACAATAACATCAGACTATGTGTTGACTATAGAAAATTAAATGCTAAGACTATAGTTGACAGCGAACCACATCCACTTATCGACGACTTACTGCCACGTCTATCCAACGCAACTATATTTAGTAAGATAGACTTAACTAAAGGTTATTGGCAGATACCACTGACCGAAAAGGCTAAGTACTACACCGCATTTTCCACTCCACAAGGTCTATACCAGTGGAATGTGATGCCTTTTGGGCTTGTTAATGCGCCAGCTACCTTCATTCGCCTGATGCGACAAATTTTATCAGGTAGATTAGACGTTATTACGTATATTGACGACATATGCTTGTTTAGTTCGTCGTTTGAGGAACATGTTTCGGGACTTAGATATGTTTTCGACACTCTAAGGAATTATCATCTAACTGCTAAACCTACAAAGGTGCAGATCGCGTGTAATGAGATAACCTTTTTGGGACATATCATTGGAGCGGGATATATCCGAACGTTACCTAGTACGGTCTCCAAAATTCTAAACATAGCAGTTCCTCAGACGAAGAAACAGGTCAGGAGTTTGTTAGGACTTGTTCAATATTACAGTAGATTCATACCAAACTTGTCATCCATCACGGCTGTATTGTCTTCATTGTTAAAAAAAAGACATGCCGGTGAAGGTGACATGGACTGGTATATGCAATGAAACTTTCAACAAAATTATAAATTTGTTTTCGCATGAACCAATTTTAAGACTTCCCGATGCTTCCAAAAGATTTTTCTTACGAACAGATGCTAGTAACTACGGCATCGGTGCATGCCTGCTCCAGAACCATGATGGCGTTCTACATCCTACATTATATATTTCAAGAAAGCTAAAGCCGGCAGAAACAAAGTATTCCACAGTGGACAAGGAACTTTTGTCAGTTATATGGGCAATCACAAAACTGGAAAAGTTCTTGCTTGGTGCTCCATTCACCATTCAGACTGACCAGCGTGCTGTAGCATCTTTGCGTAGATCAAACCACAAAAGTCCAAAACTCGCCAGATACGCGATCATCCTGCAGCCATTTGAATTCTCCATTGAACATATTCCTGGCACTGAAAACATTGTGGCGGATGCGTTGTCACGTAATCCTATTGACGACGAATAATCAACATTGACATTCCTAAACTACGTCAATCATCACTACATTGGATAGAACGAAGTAGCAACTATAAGGGAACTAACCTTGACTTCAATTTAATAATTATAAATACTATATGCATCACAGAATTGAACTAAAGACAATCAAGGTATACATATTGACATTGAAACTTCGTCTAACGTCCATACACAATATATGAATATTCGTTCAACAATCATGGAACAATATCTGACGACAAGTCGAACTTATTATCCTATGTGCACTTAATTCTTGGATCCTAGGATAATTGACATTTCTGTCCGACGTAAATCCTTCAACACTTTGTCTAAAGGAATTCATCAGGATCAGGACTACGGATGGATCATCATATCCTATACTAATTAATTAGTTAACTTAACTTCTTAATTGAATTAATATCAATAAAATGAAATGTGAGAAAAAAATGAAATGAAAAAAAAAAAACAAAAAAGAGAACGAAATATAAAAAGAAGAAATTATGAAAAGAGAATATAAATCTCACACAAGTATTAGATTAATATTTTTTTTAATGTACCTATACGTTATTTAGTTAGTTAAATTAGATAGTTATTATTCACTAACACTTAACACACACAATTAAGTTAAACTTATATTCGAATTTCTTTCTATTTCTTCTCACTTATTTGTCTTTTCTTCTCTCATAACATCGTGTTACATTAGAATCTTAATAATTTAACTCTTAGTTTAATTAATTAATTTAATTTTAATTAGTCAAATTAATTCCTATATGACATACTAATACGACAGACCTTACTTTAATTTAATTCTATCATTCACTATTGACATTGCACATTTTATTTAGTTGATATAATAATATGCATAATATTGATATATAATATGATTAATGTTAGATGACTATGACAAATAGTTAGCTGACATGACCGCGACACGGTTCTACTCAGAACATCGTCGGCCATATGTCACAATTGTGTTAAATTTTTTGAAAAATTGTTAAGTCGGATAGATCTTGAAAAAAAAATCTATCGATTTTTTTTCCCCGGTGTACAGGGAATTGTTACGGTATATGTTATTAACGCCGTCTGCTAAAGGTTAGCAGACGTGCAATTGTAAAGGTTAAGACATTTAATATATTGCGATAGATGTTTCAATTATTGAACGCTCCATACACGATCGATTATGACGTGTCTAGCGTTGTTTGGGTCACAGTTGGTAACTAGGAGACGCTACCCTTTGTTACTTGACCGTCAAGCTGAATAGCTGCGTTTTTCTAGCCTTCCAAATTAATGGCATGATATAGCCATTTATATGTGTATTTATGCAGGACCAGGGTCAGTCCTAGAACTCTACGAGAGAGGAAACTTATGGAGGTTAGTGATTAACTAAATCCTTGGAAGGAGAAAGATAATCGTCTACTTTATACGAAGTAATTAGACTCACAGTCTCACTGTCGGCAGGTAGCCTTTCTATCTGCGCGTGCATATAGCTGTGATGTTCTGACGACAATTACTGCATTGTATCCTTAAACGGACATTGACACGTAAAACAGCAGTCTACGCTATTGATTGATTGATGCATGTACCTCATGTGTGAATTGAACTGTTTATGTATGTGTGTAATCCATATTAAATTGTGAAGGACTCGAATCGGAGGCATTATTCGTTGAATCACGTTACACCATTCAACCTTATGAATTACGTATTTTATGTCAAGTTGCTGAGTTAATAAGATGAACAGTTGTTTACATCTTGATGCCAAGTTCAGGCATTACGACAAACCGAAGGTGAGGTTCACCCCATTCGCGTAAGAACATTAGCACGATCAGAATTCAGGCAACACAACCAGTAACCCCACACGAAAGTCCTTCAACAGTATGTCATTCCTTGTTCAAATGATACCTCCTGAATAGCGGGTTCTAGCATGTGCAATGTTCTCTGGGCTTCCTCTAACCCAATAAATACAATGTCAGTATAATGAGCCAGCTCCAATGCTAATATCTTCAGTGACACTTTCCCGCACAGGAGGAAAAGTCACTACAATGTCAATTGACAACAAAGAGAAAAAATGGTGTAAAGTTATTTTACCTTGCCAGCAATCCAACGAATAACACCAAAACAACACTTGCCATCCTTGGAGCTTAGAATAACACATGGGGATAAATCTTAGACATTATTTTGTCACACAGAGGCTTTCTTTCCCCGAACGACTAGCCAGATAGGAGACGCTGCGCGTCTTAACACCTTGAAAATCTCAGCTCGACTCCCTAACATAAAGTCCTCTTTCCGCACCCCACATTCTCGCGCATGCGTCGTACGACGCAAGTCCCCTGAGTTAGGCTCAGGTGGGCGATCTGAAACATTCCAGGAAAGGCTGACTACTCGAGCCATATATGGTCAGGTTACAAGACCTCGGTCCTAAAATTAGACCGCTTGGATAAAAGACAAGTGGGATAACAACTACTTCTGACTTAAACCAAAGTATAAAGCGAGTAACTCCCCTTTGACCAAGAATCTGAGAATTACGTCACCGACTGCATTTAACAGTTTACCACACCCCCGGGGAAAAAATGATACCATCATTTTTTTTAAAATTACATAGAATAGGACAAAGGAGGGTGGTAGTATTGCAATATCTACAATCTGGTAATCAAATGCATAGCATAAATTTCAATATAGAGGCGTACATGGACATACAAATAAATTATACACCCCAAAAATAATAATGAGCACGTACAACAGGCTCGTCCCGCAGGAATGATGCGCTAATGAAGGGCATCACAATATATATTACGTCATAATGTCAGGCTAGATTGACGCCCAATGGAGCGTTAAGTGAGAACAGAAAAATATTATCTCACACCGTTAGAGAAATTATACTCTTTAAGTATTACCATTCTAAAAAATGAGGTGCCTGACATGAACCTTAAAGTACTGGCAACGTAACAATGCTAGCTCAAAATTACATACATGTAACTTTATATATCACATCAAAATACAATATCTCTATGTCTAGCAATGATAAATTACAAAACAGCGGTGTCATTACCTTTATGTACTGCTAACTAAGTAATGTACCGCACTATATAAACACATTATGTTGAAATGGTTACATCATATCAAAAATAATATCTTTTAATACAATGTTTTATACAATATTAACTACATGGAGATGGCAATTGAAGTCCAAGAACATAGTGTAAGAGGGCCTCTACAGCATCGTCCGAAGGATAAACATGGACATCAAAAATTTCGGAATGGCTGGTAAAATGTACAGACTCTCCATGAAATATCAATGATACCTAGAGAAAATACAAATGACACAAGTGTATTTGATAACCGTAGTAATTTCTAATATACAATATTTAATCATGTATTCCTAGGTATAAAATGTGGCTGTGCAAACTTTTGACCCATATATTGTGATAACTAAATCTTCCTCCGTTATACCAGAGACGGTAACAGAGAAAGAAAATCATTCGTTTTACAATCACAAATTCAAACAATGTGAAGCACATGTGCTAATATAATGTTATTGTGTGAGACTTACATAAGTATATAATAAACCTAGGCACCTATAAGGAGATCTATGTCATAAGAGTTAGGTAGAATCATGTGGGCATCGAGACAATATGTCTGCCATCACATTATCCGAACCACGGATAGCTCGTACCGAGAAATGAAAAGGTCGAAGAGCAATAGCATATCGAGTTGATCTCGAGCAAGTCCTTGCTTTGAATAGCTGTTAGAGCTTTTTGGTCGGTTTCTACAACGAAATGCGCACCAAGAAGGAATCTTTGTAGTTTAAGAATCGCCCAGACCATAGCTAATAATTCTCGGTCTAGAACAGAGTAATTCCTTTCTGCCGCATTCAGTTTCCTAGAGACGTACATTACAGGATGCAGAGTTTCTGAATACTCTTGCATCAGTGCCGCCCCGATCCCTGTGGTTGAGGCGTCACTACAAAGAACGAAAGTCTTATCAGTTTTAGGTAGTCTTAACATAGGTTGAGATGAGAATAATGTCTTAATCTGATCCAATGAAGATTGATATTCTTGGGACCAGCGCACAATATTAGGATACCCTTTCTTCAATAGGGTTGAGAGAGGTGCCGTGATAGAAGACAGATTCGGAATGAATCTTCCGTAGAACTGTATTAAACCTAAAAGACTACGGATTTGTTTCTTCGTCTTAGGAATAGTGATGTTCAGTATCTTGGAAGTATTGTGGTCCTCTGTACGCAAGAGTCCATGGCCAACACGGTGGCCCAGAAAAGAAATTTCACTAAACCCAACATAGGCTTTAGAGGGTTTGGCTGTGAGATTATGATAGCGTAGAGTAGACAACAGCTCATATAAACCCAAATAGTGATCTTCCCAAGAATCACTGAAAAGACAGATATCGTCCAAGTATGCAATGACATCTGAACGATATGAAAGAATTCGACGCATCATGCGTACGAAAGTAGCTGGGGCATTCATAAAGCCGAAAGGCAAGAAGTTCCATTGGAACAAACCCCTAGGTGTTGAGAAAGCAGTTAGAGGTTTGGCGCGTTCCGTGAGAGGGACTTGCCAGTAACCTTTAGACAAATCGAGTTTGGTTAAAAAAAACCGAGAATTAGAAAGTCTAATAAGTAGATCTTCCAATAAAGGCATAGGTTCAGCATCGAATTTCGTCACTTGGTTAAGTTTACGGTAATCAATGCAAAGACGTATGTTATTGTCTTTCCTACGAACAATAACCATAAACGAAGAGTATGCCGAAGTAGATGGTTCAATTATTTTCAATTGTATCATTTCATCCAATTCTTTCTCGACCTGTTCTTGAAAATGTATAGGAATAGGGTAAAGTCTGACCCTTATAGGATTATGGTCAGTAAGTATTATGTCATGTTTAATGACAGATGTGTGTCCAAGAATGTCCGTAAGAACATCCTGAAATGTTTGTAACATGGAAGAGACTTGTAGTTGTTCCTCAGTAGATAATTTAGGAGAAACAGTAACATTTCTCAATGATTCCGTAGAATGAAGTGGAATCATTGGAAGAGGAAGATTAACGTCAAAGAAAGTAGATTCTTCATCCTGTATAACCGACAGAGATGAGTAATGACCATGCGGGACTAGAGAATCGTCCGTCGCCTGAAAAATAGGCTGTAGGTAGTCTGGACGTTCATGAAACTCTGCAAGCATGTTTATATGAAAGGTTTTATGCTTTCCGTCTATATCGACAACATAGTCGACATCAGAAATTTTAGAAACAATCATATAAGGACCTTTCCTTGCAATGAGAAGTCTATTTTCCCTACAAGGGAGCAATACAAATGCTTTGTTGCCAGGACAAAGTTGACGTAAGCATCTATTTTTATTTGCAAATTGCCTTGCTTTCTCTTTAGCAAATTCCGATGCAGAAGTTGCTAATCTGCATGATTCAATAATTTTCTGCCTGAGAGCAATGACATATTCATAAGAAGATTGTGTGTCATCACTGATATCCTCAGCAGTTATAAGATCGTGAAGCAAAGACATGGGACCGCGCGTTCGCGCGCCAAAGACAAGCTCAAAAGGAGAAAACTCCGTATGTTCATTAGGGACTTCTTGATATGCAAAGAGTGCCGCTGGTAAAACCCTGTCCCAATCCTGAGAATGATCCTCAGTTATCTTCCCAAGTAAATTCTTGAGCGTTCTATTCAGACGTTCGACTAACCCATTAGACATTGGATGATAGATACTACTCAGAGACCTTTCAATATGAAGAGTAGACATCACCTGCGACATAGTGTCTGATATTAATTGGGTGCCATGATCTGACAAGATTTCTTTGGGAAATCCCAGACGAGAAAATATCAGCCAAAGAGCGTCTGCAATATCGGAAGTAGAAATGCTCTTAAGAGGTATAGCCTCTGGCCAACGTGTACACATGTCAACGCATGTTAGAATAAATTGATGTCCTCTGGCCGACTTGATTTTAAAAGGGCCAATAATATATAGGAATGTCTGAAGCTTGGATATGTGCTGCATGGCGTGGACCTCTCGACCTGACCTCTTGACATACTTTGCATGAGCGACAATAAACACGTATATCTCTATTTACAAATGGCCAAAAGAAGGCCGCAAGAACTCTCGACTTAGTACGGGAAAATTCCATATGTCCAGCACATTGAGAGTCGTGAGCATGTTGCAGAATTGTAACTCTCATACTTTTAGGCACAAGTATTTGCGAATGCATAGACGTATTCGAATCTTGTACCATACGCACTAGTACACCATTCTTCATAGTGATCCAAGATTTGCGATTAGCGTTCCGATTTGGATCACCACTTTTGACAAGAAGGAAGAATTTTTTTAAAGATGTGTCATCTTGTTGAAGTTTTATAAAAGAGTCACGCGAAATAACCGAGTGATCAGCTTGATTAAGCACTTCATTACTTTCGGTCGATGAAGCTTGAGGCATATTATCAGCTTGCGCTCTTGTGATAACTGCATTAGCAGTTTGAATATTTTGTTCATCCCAAGCAGCAATCTGCTGCGCGGTACACTCCTTAACACTTTGTATACGCCCGATGATAAGATCCGCAATAGGATTCGGTAGTAAACACGCGTGGACATCTCCCGTAAAGAAGGGAGTAGCTATGTGTATGATAGCAGTCGAATACTTTTTCAGTGTGCCACCAAATGTCACACATTTAACATCTTTTCCAGTGGCACAAGACGTATCTATAAGAGATTGCTTAACACCAACAGTAGTGCATCCAGAATCAAATAAAACTGAGACTGGATTACTATTCACAAGACCTTTATGAAGAATGAGAGATCCTCTTCCATCATGCGCAGCCGCCGCAGGAAGAGCGAATAGAGGATGACCACAACTCAAGGTAGATGCAGTAGTAGATTCAAACAAAATAGTGCACAGTGGGCATTGAGATGCTCTCCCAAAATCGAAAGCAGAGCAAGTGATAGCACTAGAAGTACCTTTATTATTGTCCGATTCATTACTAACTCCTTGTGACTCTTGTTGAGCACAGTTAGCATGATGAAATGATCTATCATTGTTGTGTTGCCATCTACCGCGATTATTATTTCCTCTGGAATTATTATTATTTGACCTTCTGAAACTCTTGTTTTGGTTTGAACCGCAGTTTCTACCGTTGCGATTGTCATTTTTCCATTGATGAGAATATCTATTAGATTGGTTTTGTTGTCTCCGTTAAAAAACTATGATAGGTAGGATAGTTTTTATTGTGGCTACCCCTGCGGAAGTTTCCAAAATTGCCGGAACCAAAATTACGAGGGCTATCAGATCGCCTCCAGTTCTTTGAAGAAGATCCATTATAGGATGTATCGCCTTGATCATGTCCGAAATTACGATTACTCTTCCTATCAAAATTGCGTTGAGCACCTCGAAATTTACGGCTAAAATTAGGACCATATGGTACCTCAGAAGCCACGGGCAAACCTTCTTTAGCATTAGACTTGCTAACATTTACCTCAGGGTGTGCAGTGACATATTGGCAACAATATTGTTCCATCTCGTTTATGTTTTTAGGCTTACGCTCATGTAAAAAATAAAAAAGACCCATTGACAGATGACATGACTTTGTCACGAAGTAATAAGTCCATAAGGGCTTCATATGTGTGTTCAGTCTTAGACAGCTCAATCCATCTTGAGAACGTAAGACGTATCTTTGAAATAAATTCTGAGAATTCCACCCCAGTTTCTGGTAACATAGTCTTAAAGCGAAGACGATAACCGTCTTCATAAAGTTGATATTTCTTTAATACGGCTGCTCTGACGACGTCATAATTATTCTTGTCAGGTTCATCTACCATACTTTTAACATTCAAAGATTCACTTTTAAGTATATCTGACAATTGTCCAACATATTGTGACTTATCTACTTTATGAGATTCGCATGAAAATTCAAATCTATCTAGATAGAACGCTATATCGTCACTTGCAGAGTTGAAAGCAGGTAGTTTGACCTTATAAGGAACAACATTTGCCTTACTAGAAGTTGCCTGATTATTTGCATCATTTTGTGAATTACCCATATTCAATAACTTCAATTTCTCCAACTCTAAAGCTAAGATTCTTTCTTCGTGTTCCATTTTCTGTTTCTCTTTTCTTTCTTCAGCTTCTAGCTTCTGTTTTTCAGCTTCTAGTTTCTTTTTTTCTCTCCAGCTTCTAGCTTCTGTTTTTTCTCTTCAGCTTCTAGCTTATGTTTTCTCTCTTCAGCTTCTAGCTTCTGTTTTTCTGCTTCCATTTGCATTTGCATTTGCATTTTTTTATCTACTGCCTCTCTTTCTAATCTTTTCTCTTCAGCTTCTAGCTTCTGTTTTTCAGCTTCTAGTTTCGGTTTTTTTCTCTCCAGCTTCTAGTTTCAGTTTTTCAGCTTCCATTTGTATTTGTATTTGCATTTGCATTTTTTTATCTTCAGCCTCTCTTTTTAATCTTTTCTCTTCAGCTTTTTGTTTTTTCTCCTCTGCTTTTTGCGCCTTGTCGTACATAACAAGTGCAAATTCTTCTAGTTTCTCACCCGTCTTACCAAGGGCTTTCCCTTGCTCAATAAAGTAATCCAATGTAGACATTATGTCTAATAATTTGCTATCAGTACCTCTGAAATAACAATAACCTTTATCCCAACCTCAGTGGGAGACAAGTCTCTGACACAGACCTTGTATAATTACCTTAATTATAATATCACTATTAATCACTTCTATATCTATAGTGCATTATACTGTTAATAGTGTCTGACCAAGTATATATATATATATATATATATATATATATATATATATATATATATATATATATATATATATATATATATATAAACATCGTATGATAACAATGAATAACATAAACAAAGAACAAGCATCAAGGCCAAACGAAAACGTTCGCAGAAGGCAACTAAACTATAATGCTTAACTAAAGAAAATGTTACCAAAAATTGCAAAGATAACTGCGAAAAAACTAACAAAACAAATGACAAGCAACAATGTATAAATGAAAAGGTGTATAGAATTAAACGAAAGGAAAGGGAGGGAGACAAATACAAACAAATCAGAACAAAACTAAAGAATGGAGAAAAATAGACGAAAACGACACTAACACATCTCGTCACAACTAAGAAAAAACAAATACAAATTAGCAACAAAAGTCGCTTGCAATTTCCACTGTGGGAAATTTGCAACAGTCCCTAAAGAACTCTGTTGTAGGCCCTCTGTAACGTGGGATACCCTACAACAGACACCACCCAACCGAAACCCGCTGAAATGAACACTTATATAACATGTAAACAAAAAATATGTAAACAAAGATTGTGCAAAGAGGAAGGCTCAATTCAGTCACAAGATAAAGGCACAGTTCACAAACATAAACAGGCCACTTATCTTCTGATAACAATCCTCAATAGCAGCAATATATCAGTACACCAATAGGCATCCAATGAGCAGAGGATCCACCGCTGAAGGGTACAGAACTCTGAAACGTATGGTACAGATGTTCTCCCAGCTCTGCTTCTTGCTATGATGAGCAATGGTGACTTCGATAGACCAGCAAATAAGGAAGACAGGAACACAGCAACAACGATGGTATCAACAATTGACCTTCTGATATCTACTCGACTTGAACAGCTGTGTACACCGTTCTACAGGCAGTGACATTAAAGTCCACTAGCTAATGGAGTCGGGAGCACTGCAATTCACCGTGTACTTTAGACTCAGGAAATGTTAACAACGTTCGAAGCTGCGCCGGGTACTTTCAGTTTACAGCCGAACTTGACATATCCTTGCCGATAGTTCCATCTATTCGGCACACCACAATGTTGGCTGAATTTATGTTATGGTGTAGTTTGCAGTGACCTAGATATCATGTAGAACGTAACGACCATATGTCACTGTATCTTGACATCCGAATGTTGAATGGGTTACAGACCCCGTGAGTGTTTGTTACCAGACAAAACCAGCTGGCCACCAAAAATGTTGTAGTTTAATTCAACGTTGAGGTACAGTTCTTTAGATGGGACCCCAAAGAGCTGGCTAACTACATGTTGAATGGTTGTATACGTCTGGTATGTTGATATTTCGTATTGATGATATATATACCTACCCCCACACGGGGCTACTATAAACAGGTCAAGAAGACATCACAGTAACTCACGATGATGAAGTCAAGGAAGCGTTAAGCGACTGTTGACGTTTCAACATTTTATTACAGGACGACAACAGGTTACGCTGACATCAATACATAGTCATGTTGACAAGACTCAATAACATCATAGGCATGATAACAGTTCAATGCAGCTGGCATCTATCAATCATTAGTAGCTTGTACATATCATAGTACTGGCATATCATTCTATCCTTCCTTGGTACAGCTACAGGAAAACTACCCCGCATAGGGGGCGGGTAGATAAGTACATAAGCTTAGTTCATCTTTCACCTGACGCCAGCAAGTCAGGTACTTCTCTGGTCAAATTACACCGCAAAGTTAGCGGGCTACTAGCATACAATGCTAATCTCTACTTTCTTTTGAATATCCTCTGACTAACCCAGTCAGGTACATTTTCTGGCATAAGCAGGCCGCGCAAATATGGCGGGCTCCTAAAATACGATGACCTCTGTGGCTTTCCTTTAGACAAACAAGGTATGTCATTCCTTGTTCAAATGATACCGCCTGAATAGCGGGTTCTAGCATGTGCAATGTTCTCTGGGCTTCCTCTAACCCAATAAATACAATGTCAGTATAATGAGCGAGCTCCAATGCTAATATCTTCAGTGACTCTTTCCCGCAAAGGAGGAAAAGTCACTATAATGTCCATTGACAACAAAGAGAAAAAATGGTGTAAAGTTATTTTACCTTGCCAGCAATCCAACGAATAACACCAAAACAACACTTGCCATCCTTGGCGCTTAGAATAACACATGGGGATAAATCTTAGACATTCTTTTGTCACACAGAGGCTTTCTTTCCCCGAACGCCTAGCCAGATAGGAGACGCTGCGCGTCTTAACACCTTGAAAATCTCAGCTCGACTCCCTAACATACAGTCCTCTTTCCGCGCCCCAAATTCTCGCGCATGCGTCGTTAGACACAAGTCCCCTGAGTTAAGCTCAGGTGGGCGATCTGAAACATTCCAGGAAAGGCTGACTACTCGAGCCATATATTGTCAGGTTACAAGACCTCGGTCCTAAAATTAGACCGCTTGGATAAAAAGACAAGTGGGATAACAACTACTTCTGACTTTAACCAAAGTATAAATCGAGTAACTCCCCTTTGACCAAGAATCTGAGAATTACGTCCCCGACTGCATTTAACAACGTTATCTAGAACCATTGTGAATAGATGTGTTAAAAAGTTTCGTGGGGATTTCATTTCTGTATTTTCTGGTAATATATAAATTTATGCTTAAGCGTATACAAGTGTTAAAAGTTTTATCATCTTAAATTCACTGTGATTCTCTAGGTGTTAGAACTAGTGAATTAAATAACGCGTAGCTATTTTTATTCCAGATGTTTCGGTTGTAATGTTAATTTTATCACCCGCTATCACACACAAAGAGACGTATGGATAAATTTTAGATAGGAATTGACTAATTAGCAGTAATTTTTTCATAGTGTTCCTCTATCCTTAGGCATGATCTGATCAACAGCGACCAGCGGTTTTTTATTAGGCTTTTTTGGTCCATATTTTGGTCCATTGTGGTCTATGTTGGCCTTTTCTCCATTTACTGATTGGATTGAAGTTGTCTTCGTCTGGCTTACGTGTCTCCAAGTTCAGGTGTGAACAAAATTAGGCGTTAACCTTATAAAATTTTATTATTGACAAAGGAGGGACTGGGGCCCAATTCGGACGATAAATACTCTGGACCTTATATACATATTCATGGATTTATACGTAAAAACAGATATTTTCACCAAGAATAGGGTAAGACGCGATATTGTGTGGCCACGTATGACAGAGGGAGAGAGAGAGAGAGAGAGAGAGAGAGAGAGAGACATATTTTCTTTAGTACAGGAAAATTATATCATCTGCACTCTGTTTGACTATGGTTTAATTTTATTGGATAACATTTAGTGGGAACTGTGTTCTTTCTTTACTGTCTATACTGTAACCTAGTGCTAATTCTTTAACATTTGAGGTAATTAACTTGTTAGGTTCTTTTCTTCTCAATGAGGGGAGGGCATAGGTATTCTGTTGTTTTTGTTTCTTTATATGTAATTCTGATGTATTTGATCTTTCTCTTTTAGATATTCGATGTTGTAAAGTTTAATGATAATAAACAACAAAAGAACTAAAACTTTGTGTGTTGGTAAGGCCCATACCCAAATTAACCATAGTTTTTTTCACGTTTGTGTGCCTTGTTGTCACATAGCTGTGTGTGAGTGTTTAGTGTAACTTATATTTTCAGATATAGGGAGGTGCAAGATTGTCTTATACTAAATTATAATCGTAAAGATAGGCTTGACTAGAGAAACTACTCAGTCCAGAGACAGATCTTCTCCTTAAACAATCCACTCGTGAAAAATCTATTTCTTACACCTTTACTTCTCACGTACTACCACCATCCCTTATACTCAGGCTGGACCTTACATAACTTTAAAACCTTTCTAAGCACGACAATTATAACGTCAATAACCATAACTGAAGATTACACGGACTGTCCATTGATACGTAATTGTCCATCTTCAAACATAATGAATATCATAAAATAGATGTTGAATGACTGATCAATGAGTGCCGATTGCTAGTAAAACACATGCATTCTCCTGTCACATAACTTGACATGCAAATATTATTGTGTCTTTGACAGACTCATGTCGCGGAAATGACTATGCGTAGGACACGTCTGCTCACATCCAAGAACGCATACCATAGAACCTGTAACCACATATACCTCACACTTCTCAATTTGTCTACGCCTATTTTATCAATGCGTTTACTTAAAAGCGTCCTGTGGTACAGAAACACAACGACAAAAGATAAATTGGAGTTTATACACTCCCGATTAACTCCCAACACAGGTGACGTTGTTAAAAAAAAAGATGAACACAATTGTAAAGACACCTTGCAGTATCAATGATGCTAGCAAAGTCCACAAACCTTACACTAGGACGATGATTTCATATACTAACAACGTTTAGTAGCAGCACAATATAGAACTCATAAAGAAAGTGAGATGTAGTTTATATTAGTTTATTTTTATTGGTTACAGCGGAGTAGAAAGATGAACAATTTCTTGTCAGGCACCATGCCTTTTGAGGAAACAAAAGAAGAAAAGCCAACAAACTCGTAATGTACAATTGTACTATTGCTACTTGTTTTGAGTGCATAATCTTTAATACCTTGACTTGGAAAACAAAAACAGAGTAATAATAGCATCAAAAACTTTGCACCATCCAGGTTGTTATAACATTAGGAAAATATTGTCATGGACACACGCTGATAATCGCAAATCTGGTTCCTATAACGGGAGAGTGGGGTATCAAAAGCTAATAATCGTAAGTAGAATTAAATGCACAGTTGTAGTTGTAGAACTATCCCCTGGCATTGAAACGACCATCCAAGTTTCTTCAGTTACTTTGGAACAATCTATTAAAGAAGGGAGATAGCCCCTGTAGTGAACTAAATAGAATAGCGAATACACTGCAATCTAGATTTGCGTGAATTTGAAACAACATTAGCTAAGAGATTAAAACAATATCATTAATACTATTACGATTCATAATTGCTTGTTTGTATTTTATGGTTCTTAATTTTTATGTCTGCTCTCACATATTGTCTGTATAACCATGTATTAGCTTTTATTTTAGTCTACTTTACAGAAGCAATCCGCTAATTGTAACGCATTTAATTTATGGGAAGAAAATGTTCTCAATTTACACGAATCTAAATATTACGCGTGCCTTCAGAACGTAACCATCGCGTACATTGCGATCGCACGTTATATATACACAGCAATAGTGCGATAGTAGACACGACAGGGGAGATTAACGTTTCCTGTCACATTTGATGCTCTATGAGACGGACAATTTTTCTCTCAAGGCCACCTCAAAGAGACGCACCCAGTGGTTGAAATATTTGGAATTTCAGTACGTTTAGATTTCAGGCACCGGAATGCATCTCAGTTATTTTATATTGCGCACTTTGTTACGTGTTTATGTTTTGGCGTTTATGTTGACAATTCGAGGCCTTCCACACACGTAATGTGTTTGGATGTGTACAGAAGTCGTCTGGTCTAACAGCGTTTAAGTGCAAGGCGCGTATGAACTGATGTGGAAATAAATATCTAGGAAGCATTTTTACTGAAAATGCAAAACCTGACTTAAAAATGTAAACAAGATGTCAAAAAGCCAGTGCAGTGACTTACCAAGTGTCATCACTACTCAAACATCAAAATATCCGTATGGAAACTAAGAGGGGCGTTCAGAAAGTAATGCACCACATCGTTTTTCTCAGCTAATAATGAAGATAGAAGCATGAAATTGTGCACACTTTAAATATGACATGTACCACTTGTGTGCAAAAAATTGCACTGCAACCGGCCAAATAATACGGTTGCCCTAAACCGTTGAAATTGAGCGTGTTAGCAACTTGCGTTATAAACAGCGAAATGTGATAGAATTTCTCGTTGCAGAGAAGGAAACTGTTGTGAATATTCTCAAGCGTCTATGTGATGTGTATGGAAGTTTTGCAGTCGATAGGAGTACAGTCAGTCGCTGGGTTCAGAGAATCAAAGAATCAGGAAGTGGAGATACGGAGCTGCTTGATCGGCCGTGCTGTGGACGTCCTGCCACAGCCACCAACGCAGAAATGTTGAAATGCGCTGAGGGCATTATTCTTACTGATAGGCGAATCACTACTCAACAATTGGCCTTACAGCTGTCAGTCAGCATTGGTAGTGCAAATGCAGTTATAAAAACTCTCGGATTTTCTAAGGTTTGCGCAAGATGGGTTCCTCGAAGTCTCACAAATGACCACCGATTCCAAAGGAAAGCAATTTCTTCTGAATTGTTGGAGCATTTCAATGCTGATGGAGAGAACTTTTTGGCTAAGATCGTTACAGGTGACGGAACCTGGGTACATCATTTTGAACCTGAGACAAAAAGACAGTCATTTGGAGTGGCATCATCCGCAATCACCAAAGAAGAAAGAAATTCAAAACAATTCCTTCAGCTGGAAAGGTCATGATCACTGTCTTTTGGGACATTGAAGGTGTGATTCTTGTGGACGTTATGCCAAGAGGAGAGACAATCAATTCGCAAGCTTACATTAAGACATTGAAAAAACTCAATCAACGTTTTCGCAGAGTTCGGCCGCACAAGAATCCAGCAGACCTGCTTCTCCTTCACGACAATGCGCGCCCTCACACAAGTCTGGCAACACGGGAAGCAATCACTAAATTGGGTTGGACTGTACTACCCCATCCACCCTATAGTGCCGATTTGGCACCCTCTGATTTTCATCTATTTGGTCCACTTAAAGATGCACTCCGTGGGACAAGGTTTGAAGAGGATGAAGGAGTGATTCATGCAGCGAAGAAATGGCTACATGATCAAGACAAAATCTGGTACGGGCTAGGAATACATGCACTTGTTTCGCGCTGGCATAATGCCGTACAAGTTGATGGGGATTATGTTGAATAATACCGATGTTTACATGACATATCCATGTATATTGTGTATAAATGTCATGCTTTTTGAATAAACAGCTCCTGAGAAAAACGATGTGGTGCATTACTTTGTGAACGCCCCTCGTAACTGACAGTATATTTTTACTAACACTTTGCTTTCAGTGCAAACCAGGGATTTGGAACAGTCACATTTTTTAATTGCTTCGCTCCAACTTCGCTCCGGTTCCACTTCGAGCTCTGACTTATTTTTTATTTTTTAAGTTAAAAATGTGCACTGTACCTTTGAAAGAGAAACGTTATTTATTCAAGATTTCTCGGACAATTTAAATGTCATTATTTAAACTAGAATCATTCACTCAATCTTATTCATATATGTATATTGCTCAAACCAAACTTAATTTCACTTCCTAGGGCAGATAATTTAAAATTAACTTTAAAACCAAAAAAGTTCTTCACAATAGATTGTGTTGTCAACACGCTCGTGGTTCTACAAGCAGCCTGAATATGGTGTGGGCAGCTATCTGTAGAATAAGGCTTTATTACAATTAAATAAATAAGAAAGAAAAAAATAAAAGTAATTAACAGTCATTCTTTGGACATAAAGGATGTCAGGCCTTCGTGACACAGGTGTGCATGGAAAAGAACATCATAAATTCTGGTGCTTGCTCAGAATGTGGCGGTGTGGGGTTTAATCAAGACTGGAACTCGGCACCAATTATGTTATATGTAGCGGGGTGACTGGTCCTAAGATATTAATTATGTATTATTAATTTGTGTAAACTTCCTTTTTCCTTTT
Source organism: Oreohelix idahoensis (assembly GCA_024509875.1). Taxonomy (NCBI): domain Eukaryota; kingdom Metazoa; phylum Mollusca; class Gastropoda; order Stylommatophora; family Oreohelicidae; genus Oreohelix; species Oreohelix idahoensis. The sequence continues at coordinate 147,076 of JAMPIV010015950.1, forward strand.
TGTTAGTCCATGTCTAAGTCTGTGTTGTATTACTGGCTTATAGCTCGCCAGAGGTGTTAATTACTTAGACCCTATCTGTGTGTATGGTTCGTTCGTCCCTTCCACAGGTGGTGAACGTGGAGAGCTTTAGTGGTTGATATTTTTGAATCATGACAATGCATCTATGCTATCCAATAGGAAAATAATGTTATCCAACAGGCAAAGAATTCTTCAACAGCCTTATCCTTCACAAGTGAATTTTATTTAACATCAAAAGTGGACAGAAAATGTCAAACAATGTTCATCGATATTTACATCATGGTTAGGCGTCAGTTTCATATTTGCTTTCTATTCAAGTATTTATCTTCGTTTTATCTACTCTAAGTTACAAATCCTCTTCCCTTGTTTCATCATACGTATCCCTCCATTTTTTTTCCTCTTCAATTAACATCATGGCTTCATTTTCTCGAAAATACGCTGAAATATAAAACGATAGGCGATCGTGCTACTTACTTGGGTCAGTAATTGAAATAAACAGTGTGATGTTTGCAAACACACATAGATAAATGTTGTTCATCATTTGTTGAAAAACCTCAACTGGGAGCTGGATGGACATTGAACGTCATTCTACGTGGTTCAATTTTCCAGGACTCTCTGCAAAATAATTTCTTGCCGACAATTTTCGTAGTGGCGGAGCTGGCTACGTTTTCATTGGTTCGAAGCTTATTCTATTTGATAAATTATTGGTCAAACATCACGTTCTCCTAGCGTGATGTTAGCTGTCTCTATTTGCGTCACTACATTTCTATGACGACTGCCGCGTAAATTAGCGTGCATTGTGTCAAAAGCTGACCTAGCCGATTTCTACCACTCTGTACCCTACCCTTAGTGTCTCGTGTTATTTTTTTATTTTAGTTAAGAATCTTGCTTGTTTATTATATTGAATGGTAGTTTTATATTTAATTATTGCGACTAGACTCTAGCACGAATAAATGCTCAATTGGTCGGTCAAACGGCCACAAGAAAAATTAACTTGAAAAATACAAGCCAACCCATCACAAAATTAAATGAGTGCCTATTAATTACCTTTATTTATTTATTTACTATTCACAAGACTCAGGCTTTCTTTTTCATTTATTACAATTAAGAACCACAGAAAGCCGCATATGTCTATCCTGTTTATCCAATTTTTCTGTCGGGCGGCCATCATTTAAGATAGCAAGGTTCGAATTGAGGAGGGCCAAACTCAAAGACATACCCTGTCTATTGTCGGTCACGTTTCCCCACTCCTTATATCTAGTATTAAAATCACCAGCAATTAAACACCTTTTGATAGGTTTCTCTGAAACTGCTAGGAAAGCCCAGTTACTATCTTCGGGAAGGTGATCTACGTGGGCATATAAATGGAAGATTTGCCAGTTCTGACTATTTATATTCAATTCTTTGCAACAATTCTTTGTCATTGGAAGTAACAACGAAAGTTCTTCATTGTTATATAGAACCAATCCTGGCATATGGGAGTGAGTCATGGACAATTAGTAAACAAATAAGAAAGACATTAGGGGCAACAGAGATGTAGTTTTACAGAAGAATGTTAAAAATACCATTAACAAAGCCCAATAGTGGAAAGAGGTAAAAAAAACACGACCGAGCTTTGCTGCCAATGACGGTTCTGCTCCTTCTTATGGGTTGGTTCTTTTCACTCTGCTCACGCTCGTCTATGATCAAGGATGTCGGGGGTAGCTGGTTTCCCAGAAATGTCAAGGAGAGTCTACCACGTGGGTCCTTCGTCTTAAAGCTTAGGCCACGGTTCCCTTCTTATTCCAGAGATAGTACTTTCTGCTGGTACCACCGATAACTATGGTAAAAGAATAGAACGAAACGCTCTTCTGAGTATGGCGTTTTCCACCCCATAGTTATGAGTTCCTATCTTCCATACCACCATCCTAATTACTCAGACGTTACCCTCGATGAGAATTAAATTTAATCCCTTGGAATAAAACGTCTTTACATTTAAATAGAATAGTTGTATGCTTACTTTATATTTAAATGAAAAGGTTAATAATACAGATATAGTCTGTTTACCTATACATCTCCACTGATTGAAAAGTATTCACAATATAAATTGAATTATTTTCATTTATGTTTACACTGATTGAAAAGTTTGAAACTTCCATTACTTGAAAATGAATATTTTCACTTAGACATTTACACAGGTTTAAAGCTTGAAAACCTACATTAATTTTAAAGTGATTATGTTTATAGGGACATTTACAGTGGTTTGAAAATGTAAGTATTAGAATGTACATCATTTCTTTCTTCTTTCCCTCCCTGCTCCATAGGGAACCTGGAACTACTTTATGCTTTTAGTTTCTGCAGGAAACAAGATGGGCAGAGCACTTCAGAGAAACACTGAATAAGGAACCACCATAGACTCAGCTGAATGTTCCTGAGGCTGAAAGTGACTTAGACGTAAATACAGACATTCCACGAAAAGAAGAAATTATCACAGCTATCAAAGGGCTAAAAAATTGAAAAGCGCCTGGTCACGACAATCTAAATGCTGAGCTATTCAGGACAGACCCTGAACTAGCAGTAGAACTATTAGAACCCCTATTTGCACAAGTCTGGGAAACTGAGACAACACCAACAGAGTGGAGTAAAGGAATAATTGTCAAATTGCCCAAGAAAGGCGACCTTGCAGACTGCAACAACTGGAGAGGAATTACCCTCCTCTCAGTTCCCAGAAAAATACTAGGCAGGATAATCATCCAGAGAATTTCAAAAGCAGTTGACCATAAACTGAGGAAAGAACAAGCGGGCTTCAGAAAGAATAGAAGATGTGCAGATCATATATTTACCCCCAGGAACATTATAGAGCAGTGCTCAGAATGGCAGAGACAGCTGTACATTAACTTTGTTGATTTTGAAAAGGCTTTCGATAGCATACACAGGGACAGAGTATGGAAACTTCTGAGGGCTTATGGAATTCCCAGCCGCATTGTTTCCATTCCTGGCGGAGGACTGTGGAGGCTGAGATGCAAAGAATGAACCAGAGTTCGGGCACTGTACGAAGGATGGCCACCGACCGAGCAAAGTGGAATCAATTTGTTGTTGCCCTACAAGATGACACTAGGCGTGATGGCCACTGACTGCTTTGACGGTCGGCGGCTAAGGATCAAAGAAGAAAGAAGATTGTTTCCATTATAAAAAGCATCTATTCTAACTTTACGTGCAGTGTTGGATCGAGTAATGTAACTTTCGAAGTGAAAACAGGAGTACGACAGGGATGCCACTTAACAACAACATTATTTTTGACAGTCATAGATTGGGTGATGCGCCAGACAACAGAGGGCAGTCCAAGAGGAATTAAATGGACAACGTTTTCTACACTGGAAGGTTTGGAATATGCAGATGACATTGCACTACTCGCGCATTCACATCAACACGTTCAAGACAAAACCGATAGACTGAATAAGTATGGCCAGCAGGTTGGCCTGAACATCAATTTGAAGAAGACAGAGGTCATGACACTAAATGTGGGCAATCCTGAGCCAATATCAGTAAGGAACCAGACGTTAGAATAGACAGACACATTTACTTACCTAGGAAGCATAGTAACACCTGACGGCGGAACAAGCAAGGACATTAATAACAGAATGAATAAAGCGAGAACAGCCTTTGCTGTTCTCAACAACATTTGGAAGTCTTCCCAGTACAGCAGAAACACCAAATTAAGACTGTATGAGAGCTGTGTACTTTCTGTGCTTCTCTATGGTGCGGAATGTTGGAGAGTAACAGAGAAGGAAATGTCGAAACTGTCCTCCTTCCACACAATCTGCCTAAGGAAAATTCTCCGAATCTTTTGGCCAAACACCATCAGCAACCAAGAACTACTTATTCGGAGTAACCAGGAGGACATGCACACCATCATAGCTGGCAGACGCTGGAGTTGGGTTGGCCACGTCCTCAGAAGGGACCCTGATACACCATCACAAGAACAGCTATGCTATGGACCCCCGAGGGGAAGAGAAAGAGAGGCCTTCAAAAAACAACTTGGCGGAGAACTGTGGAAGCTGAGATGCAAAGAATGAACCACAGTCGGGGCACTGTATGAAGGATAGCCGCCGATCGAGCAAAGTGGGATCAATTTGTTGCTGCCCTACAAGACGCCACCAGGCGTGATGGCCGCTGACTGCTTTGACGGTTGGGGTTATGGATCAAAGAAGAAGAGAAGAAGCCCGTGCAGTGGTGGTTAATGAATCATCATTCTATAGCTGAGGTTGCCAGCCTCATATGTTGACATTCAATAGCGAGTTTCACCCATTAAACTTCACATGGTAATATATACACACACATATATATATATATGTTAGTTCACATGTTAGTAATAAAATATGAAATGTAAATCACAACTTACGCCAATCCTGACTCGCAGACTTCTTGCTCAGATGAATAAAAATCTTGAATCGGCCTCTTACACGCATCTGGGGTGTCGTTAATTTAATACGTTCCTTCTCTGACTTCGTATGTTTCTTCAGTTTCCTAGTCCTTGTGTTCCTTATTAAAATGTAGAGATTTCATGTGCATTGTAAGTCTTATTTGGTTCTCCAATAAAAGATCCGGTTTAAAAAAAAGGAATTATGAATCTAGTCTTCACTCTGGTGAGGTCTGATGTTGTCATGGCGAGCGAGAAATTCACAGTGAAATAAAACTTCGAAAATGGTCAGACTATATTCCCTGCCTTCCCACGCCTTCGTTTGTTATGAGCTATCAAAAAACTCCAATCATATTCAAACAGGCGGGTTATAGGGTAATTTCAAAATATTCCGACATCTGATAATTTTGAACGTAAGGCAGAGGTCGACTCTCCCATATATGGTAATATGATGTCCGATGCCCTTGTGTACATACTTATAAACAGATCGGGGAACTCACATGACAACATGTGTAAGCTGTAATACTTATTACTTTATTAGAAAGTAATGTTGTCATAACAAGTCGGCCTGGAAGCGATTATGTCATAAGTTCCGCCTCGTGCACGGGTTACCATGTGTTTAAGCTGTTAGCAAAGCTGTGCCGCGCCCTCGAGGCTGTGGTGTATCATATCAGCCGCTCCTTGCAAATGTTTTAGAAAAGGGACAGGACACGCACATACGTAATGACTAAATCCCTGAGAGGGGTGTACGAAGGAATATACAAAATATCTGCTACTTATCAGAAAAATAACGAAGAAAAAAAGAAAGTGCAATAATTGACAGCTCATAATAAAAATCAGTACCACAAATGAACCGATAATGCCGGAGAGAAACAAAGATCGATAGGGGCCGCCCCGTTTTGTCACAGTATCATGGAAAGAGGTCAACAGCAGAATTGATAAATTGTACTGGAGACAGGAAGTTGTAGAGAGACATGATCTCCTACGCCACTAGGCACGGTACTTGAAGAAGAAGAAGAATATTCAGTTCCATTCCCTGCAATTCCACGTCTTCATTATCATGAGCACTGGCATCCAAGCACTTATGAGGGAGGTCGTTCTTCTCATATATAGCTTTCCGTCGTCTACCTGGCCCACTTGGATTTGCGTAGCATTTGTAGCCTGGGTAATTAAAGCTGACCTGCTATTTTAAGTTTGTTTCTTGGAGCATTGGGATATCGAAATCGTACACCACTTTTTGTTAGTCAACTAAGGTTCCCGACATCTCCAAACAGTTTTTCGTTGACAGAAGTGGGTTGTTGCCATGTGCTACTCCGCTCATTACTGTAGGTTGGGGAGTACTGCAGCAGGTGTTCGACTGTCATCAGACTGGTACCGCACGTGCAGAGATCTGTTGCACCAATTTTGTATTTGTGGTATAGATGGTATCTCAATCTGTTGTGTCCAGTCCGTAGATAAAAAATGATGACCTGTTCTTTCCTGGATAGTTGATGATATGCGTCATTTTTCTAATGGCCCGGCTGCTCTCTTTCCCATTTGGACTTGAATGTAGCCTTTATAGTAGTCTTTGCCATTGCGTAAGTTGTCTCTATATCATTTTGTTGTAAGGCACTTCCTTCCTTAGCAAGTTTGTCTGCCTCCTCATTTCCTGGTATGTTGCAATGGGCTGGTATCCACTGAATTGTGCACTTGTTGAAGCATTTGGCCAGTCTTTCAAGGGAGATTATCAGATCTTTCTATCCTTTATCATGGTGGCTCTTCAGCGCTGTTATTACTGAGAGGGCATCTGTAAAGGTTACTATCTGTTTTTCCGCCTGTGCTTTGCATTCAGTAAGAATTTCCGCTGCCTGTTTCAGGGCTTCTGCTTCAGCACTGAAGTTATTGCAGTATTTTCCAGTGGCAATTGCCATAGAGTGGATTCTATTCTTTAATTTTATGAGGATGCCGGCACCCCCATTTTCAACTGCATTTTTTGCTGAACCATCAGTATATGCATGTGTCCAAAGCTTTGCTGGGATATTTTGATCAATATTCTTGGTTGCTATACACTTTCTTTGTGTTTCTGTCTGTGTTCCCTTACTTTCAATGCCTGGAATATTAGATTTTAGCTCAGAAAAGCATCTTGTTTTCCACAGTGGGATAGTTGTGTGTTTGTTGGTATTTTCTTTGCAACTGAGCTTGCTAGCATGGTATTTTTGCTAATATTTTCTTTTCCTTGGGGCACAAAGTTAGTTCGCTTGATCCTGCCTCTTCCTAGTCTATTCATTCTTTGGAACATGGGGTATCCTTCGAGTCTCTTAAATTGTTCCGCTTGTTGTAGGACTCTGCTGTCACGTCTGTCCTCCATTGACTGTAGCCCTGTAATGTTTTCCATATGGTTGATTTTTGTGGACTTTAGGGCCCCTGTTATAATACGTGCTGCTTGGTTTTGGAGTCTGTTTACTCTGTCAAAATTTGACTTTGCTGCCGTCGACCAAGCTGTGATGCCATATTCCATAACAGGTCTCACTCTGCCTGTGTACAGCTTTTTGAGGATATTCTCATCAGCACCCCATGTGGTACCAGCTAACTTTTTCATGATGGCCATGCGAAGTTTTGCCCTTAGCTGTATTTTGGTTATCTGTGATTTCCACGTCATTCGGTGGTCTAGTGTGATTCCTAAGTATGTTGGTGTTTCATCTTCTCGTACTGTCTGCTCATTAAGTTGAAGCTTTGCTTGCTGTGGTTTGTTGGACAAGGTAAAAATAGTGAGTGCTGTTTTTTGTTCATTGTTTTTGAGCAACCACTTCCTGTACCAACTTTCAAGGGCTAGCAGTGAATCTTGCATGCGCACTCTTGCTGTGGTGATGTATTCTTCTGAAGTCCACATGGCCAGGTCATCAGCATAGAGGGAGTTGTAGACATTCTTGTGGATGTTTTCTGTTATATCATTTATATATATAAGGAAGAGCGTTGGGGAAAGGACCCCACCCTGTGGGACTGCATGTTCCATTGTAGTCTTTTTGCTTAATTGTCCGTGCACCTGCACTCTAGCTGTTCTGTTTGTTAGATAGTGACTGATCCAGTTATACATTTGTCCACAGACTCCATATTTAAGTATTTTAACTCTTAGCCCATCTTTCCTAACTTTATCAAATGCTTTCTCCATGTCTACCCATACTGCTAATGTGTGCTTTCCTTCTTGGAAAGCATCTTCGATTTCCTGTGCAATGAAAGCGACTTGGTCCTTTGTAGACCTATGTTGCCTGATGCCTGCCTGTTGGTGCAGTAGACTTATTTTTTCTTCGAGGTGCCAACTTAATCTGGCATTGATCATTCTCTCCATAAGCTTTCCCGTGCAGCTTAGAAGGCTGATGGGTCTGTAGCTGTTGGGGTCCATTCGGTCTTTGTCCTTTTTAAGGATTGGAACTAGTACTGCTTCTTTCCAAGCCTTTGGTACAATTCCACGCTTCCAGCTATAGTTCATAATCTTAAGGAGGGCTTTCTTGGCATTAGGCCCTAGCCATTTAAGCATGTCATTTGTTACCCCGTCTTTTCCAGGTGACTTTCTTTGCTTAAGAGATACAATGGCTGCCTCTAGCTCTCTCATGGTGAGGTTTGCTGTCATGTGCTCTTCTGGAACAGTTGATATATTTTGGTAAAGTTCTACAGGCCTTCAAGATCATAACAACCCACTGTGTCAAAATGCCAGAAAACGGACAACTAGAACACCTTTCGTTCAACCCCCTTGGTGGAATGAGACTGTGAAGAGCGCAGGGGTTGAAAAGCAAAGGGCAACCAATGGATGACGGAAAGCACAAAATAGATATACGAGGAATGATGATGTGCTGGTTAAAGAGGTGGTTACGAAAAAACTACATAAATTCTGGTCCTTGTACAGAAGAATGAATATGAATAATACAAGCCAACCCATCCCCAACATTAAAAACTCGACAGGAATAAGCCTAAAGACGGATGAAGAGAAGGCACGAGCATTATTCGATCTTTATTTGGCCCAATCAGATAAAGGCGACAAGGTTGCCCGTCTAAAAATAGAAACCAGTAGAAACACCGCCCCAGGACCTGATGGTGTAAGTACTCACACATTAAACCGCTAGACGCCACAGGAATTATGCTTGTGGTGAGAAGTTTCTACAACAGCGTACAGAGTGCTGGGGTGCCAGAAGACTGGCTACATATTTACCTACGGCTACTTCCTAAACGGAATGAGGTATCTGAGGAAGGTGGTTGAAGTAACAAGAAGAGGCATGGTCCGCAACCAGACGATACGTCAAGGCCTAAAATCCCACCCTCTGCAGACCCAAGTGGAACAGTCCCGGCTAAGATGGTTTGGCCATGTCTGCGGAATGGGAGAAGATCGGCTGCCACGACAAGCATGGGAAACAAAGAGCCAGGGATCCAGACCCCCGAGACGACCCGGAGTCCGCTGGGAGGACAGCATTAGACAATCTTTGAAGAACCGAGGACTGGATTGGAGCCGGGCCGGGAGGAGGACAGCCGATAGGATATTCTGGCGCTCTCTCTTCCAAACCTCTACACCCTACGGTAGAAGGGGAACGACTAAGTAAGTAAGTACTTACTAAACCTGCTGAAGATCCCACACTGCTCAGCAGTTATGAAATTATCACACTGCAGAATGTCTATGGTAAATTACTTGACAAAATTGTTCCGAGACAAGTAATGAGCCACCTCGAAAACGCACACATCCTTCCTGATACCCTGATTAGCCATAGGCCCTTGAAAGCAACACGAGGAAAAGCAGGAGCAAGTGCGAATGATGTGAACGAGAGAGTCCATGGTAAACGAGAAACAGATGCTGTAGCAATTGACCCAGAGGTTGCATATAACAGTGTGAACTTTGAAACGTTAATGAACTGTGTAATTGCTTGTGGTGTGTGCACCGGGTTGCCTCCACTTAGCTTTGTTACAATTTCAATTTCTTATTTTCAATCGTAGTCTTAATTTGTTAGAACTAACGGTGCTGTGGTGTGAAGTGTTGTATACTTGTTTGACTTGTGACAAATTTTCATTTCTTACATCTCTCGTTTAGCTTCAATTTAATGAGCTTAGCAGTTCTGGTGTGATATGTTGTATGCCTGATTGTTTTGTGACAATTTTCATATACTCCAGACATATCACTTAGTTGAAATTGTTTGTATTAGTTGTATCAATTATTTTAATATTGTATTTCCGGTAGTTTTTCTTTCCGTAAATTCCACTTCCTTGGTGAAGTATTCATTTGTATAAATTCTTTGCGCTTATTTTTGTGCAGAACTGCTTTTTTAACTTTTTTTTTTTTAAATTTTTTTAAAATTTAATTTTTATACAAACATGGCTGATAATTATGTACAGTTGCTTCATAAGAATGGGTTATGACCTGGCTATCTCAATATTTACCAACTTCTAGGATAACTCCAAAAACTTACACACATTCTAAATAAGAATTTTCACATTTTTGGACTTTCAGAAAGTCGTCTATATGACAAAATAACAGACGACGACATTGAGTTAAATGGTTTTAAAACTATTCGGCGAGACTCAAGCAGAAAACTAGAGACAGGTATAACAGTTTATATTTCCACTTCCCTTAATTTTCGCCGCAGAAATGATTTAGATACAGCAGAGATAGAATGCGTATGGTTGGAAAAAAAGCTACCAAACCAGAGCTCATTTCTAATGGGGTATCTTTATGTCACGGATTGCCTCCCTGCTTTGCAGTAGTGGTCCCAATGGTTTTTAGCCCGTTCAAGCCCCATGCTGAGTTAATTCAGCGAATGTCCTCTTATAGTGGTATAGCTCTGTTTAGAGGTAAATATATATATATATATATATATATATATATATATATATATATATATATATATATATATATATATATATATATATATATATATATATATATATATATATATATATAGATATATATAGATATATATATATATATATATAGATAGATATATCTATCTATATATCTATCTATATATATATATCTATCTATATATCTATATCTATCTATATCTATCTATATCTATCTATATCTATATCTATATCTATCTATATCTATATCTATATCTATATCTATATCTATATCTATATCTATATCTATACATATATCTATACATATATATATATATATATATATATATATATATATATATATATATATATATATATATAGAATATGCTTGCGTATACGTTTGCTTTCATACATGTAATAACTGAATCAACTATATTTGTTTAGTTTTAAAATAACATGTAACAAATTTAATAGTGAATTAGTCTTTAACTGGTTAAAATAAATACGGAAAGATTGGTCAAATTTAAATTAAAGTTTCCTCATAGAGGTTTGGTTGGGCGCTGTACAGGGTGGCCGAAAAAAAGTGAGAACATCTCGTAGCAAAGGGTTATTTAATATAATTGAATTAATATAATGTTTTGTCATTTACAGTTGTATGCCAAGTAATTACGCTAATCAGAAAACATGTTCAATGTGTCCCCCCTGCTTCTCAACGACTTTTTGTAAGCATTGGCGCCACTCGTTTATGCTTCTGTCAATGAAGCGCAGCCCTAGATTTCTCCATTCCTCGATTATTGCCAACTTGAGCTGCTCAACTGTCGTAAATTTTAGCCGACGGTAGACTTTTTCTTGCAATGCACCCCATATGGCATAATCGACTGGGTTTAAATCAGGACTGTGCGGTGGCCACATGTTTGGCTCGATAAAGGTAACACTCTCCTGAAGAAGAACGTTTATCGTATTTCTGGCTGTGTTATGGAGCTCCGTCCTGCTGTAATGTCCAGTTATGGCGACCACATGTCGCTTGATTGTCAGGCAGCAAACCTCGTCTGAGAACATGTTCACAATAGTATTCACTGTTTAATTTGGCGCCTGGTTCAACGAACACAACACTAGTTTTCCCCATTCGAGACACACCAACTGATACCATGATACCGCGGCTGAAATGTTCACGTTCTCGTATAAGTCTCCTTTCTGGAACTTGCTTTTTCTTTGTTTCAACTGAAAAAAACACGATCATTTTGAGAATTAACTGGCGTGGCAACGGTGAATGTCTTTTCGTCTGTAAACCAAATGCTTCGTACACTTCTCTCATTAGGAAACCATTCAAATAGCTGGTGAATGCGTTGCAAACGTTTCAATGTGCAATTTTCGTTGAGCGTCTGCCCGATCACACGCTTGTACGTTTTAAGTTGTAAATCTTGCTTTACAATACGTTGCACCGACGACCGTGATATACCCGTTTCTCTTTCAATTTCCCGCGGACTTTTGTGAATGTGAGGATCATCATCTTGACTGCAGATCAGCTCACTCACCCGCTCATTGTTCTTTCGTGTTCTAGCAGACTTTGGACGACTAATTCCGGGTTTACGTTCTGTTGTACCGTCGTTGTCAATTTTTTTAATAATCCGACTGTCACTAGCTATGTTCCAGGTTTTGTTTGGAAACTCATTTATCATTCGTCTAGCACCCCCATTGTTTTTCAATTCGCAAATTTTTAATCAGAATACGGTCTTCTGCTGTGATTATTATCATTCTGGTTAAAATATTTTCAAAACACGCAGAAGTTGACGATTGGCAAATTAAAAATCAAAGATGGCGACCGGAAATTGTCGTAATAATAAAGTCATATAGTTAAATAGCTAAGTAAGTAAATCAGTAAACTATTTAAGCTATTATGGATACAGTTAAACAAATGTTGATGTAATTATATTACATTGTACGAGATGTTCTCACTTTTTTTTTTGGCCACCCTGTAAATGTCCGTGTTTTGCTGTTGCTTGTTACAAAAAAAAAAAACTTAACTCTAGATGAGTCGTGCATCTATGGTTCATCAATGCTGTGATGCTGAGGACACTTCTCTACTCACTCTTCCAGTGTAGGCGGTTAGTGGTGTTGCTCTTTCCTCACACTAGCGGCGTTAGTACCACAAATCGTCTGATGGCTTGTAACCACGAACTTTTGGAAAAATAGGAAAAAATGCTAAGTACATTTGTGGGCTGCCAATTAACAGGTGCACTTTTCTCGTTTTCCACCCGCCAAATGTTAATCTCTCAGAAGAATTAAATTCCCGAGTACACTGTGTAGCTCAGAGAAGATGAATAAAATTCAACGTATTCTTCTGGGTATTAACTGGGAAAATGTGTCTGAACAGCGCGAATAATGATTGGCCTGAGTTACAATCAACAAAGTGCATATATCTCACAAAATATTATACACTTTAGGCACATGTAATCATCAGTCATCACTGCTCCATTCGGAGTCTGGGGTCACCTCCGCTGTCGGTTTTCCGTAAGACTAGCTAGAAGAAATCACCAGCGCATGCTGTAGTGGTTTATGAATATACAAGTTTCATATGTTGAGGTTGCCAGCCTCATGTATAACCACTTAGCAAGAAAAACATGTCAAATTCACATTAGTCAAATTAAATGTTTACACTTACCCCAAATATTTGGGAATGCTCAATCTCTTCGCGCAAGGTAAAATGGACACGAACAATTAAGGTTATATGCTCTCGAGTCCCTTTTGTCTGGGAAATTTTCAATCACTGTTATTATGGATGAATCTGCGAAACACTTGGCTTGGAAAACTAAGAATTCCTCTTCGACGGATGTTCTGCGATACACTTGGTCCTGGAAAGTTTCTCCTATGACGGGTGATCCAATTCCGTATGGTTCCAGTCTGGGTATTTAAAATTCTGGTCCTTTAAGTTTGCAGTCTCTGTATTTATAACGGCGGGTTTACTTTTAAGGTTTTAAGTTTACCAAATACTTCGATCTGTCACTTATAATATAGGAATTCGAAGTCCGATGTCTCATTGCCTGCTGAGAGTCGCTCAAATGACGTGCGCTGCAGTCTCTCTGTTCTAGGTCTCTGATTTCGCTAGATTATATTTTCAGTTTCCAGTTCAGATCACAGATGGTCTTTCACCGAGTTTTCCAATGAAATTCAATGTATATTCCGGCGCTTACTTCAAACCAATGGAATCTCTTCAGACTATGTCACGGATTACCACCCCTGCTTTGCAGTAGTGGTCCAATAGTGACCAAAACTCAAGAGTATCTAATATTGGCTTCCAATGTATGTACCTGCGCGCAAGATTACTCTTGGCAGAGATGTAGATAGAATGTTAAAGACACTTCTACCTTAAGGGATATTCACAAGATATTTCCAGAAGTCACGAACAATGTTACATTGGGCTGAACAATTGTTAACGCATTATATCTGGTCCGTCGCATTTTGTGAAGGATTTAAGCAATGGTTTAGCCCGTTCAAGTCCCCAGTTGGTGTAAACCAACGAAATTCCTCTTATAAGTATTAGCTCTGTTTAGAGGTAAATATATGTCTAGGTATTTGTGTGTGTGTGTGTGTGTGTATATATATATATATATATATATATATATATATATATATATATATATATATATATATATATATATATATATACATATATAATATTCTGGCTCAACCGTTTACTTTCATACATAAAAAACTGAAGCGACTATGATTGTTTAGTTTTAAAACAACATGTAACAATTTTAATAATGAATTAGTCTTTAACAGTTAAAATAAATATGGAAAGATTTGTGAAATTTAGATAAAAGTTTTAGTCACGGAGACGTAGGTGAGGATTTTTCAAAAGTCTGTTACTTTCGCCTATTTTGCAAGAAACTTAACTCTAGCTGAGTCCTGCAGCTGTGGTTCATCAATTCTGTGATGGCGAAAGCCTCCTTCACACGCTCGTCCACTGTAGGCGGTTAGGATGGATGCTTTTCTCTCACACTAGCGGCGTTAGTACCACAAATCGTCTGATGGCTTGTAACCACGAACCCAAAATTTTGGGAGTAAACTATCTCCTTGCACCAGAAGTCACCACTCACGAACGCCAGCGACGTGCTCACGTTGCGTCATCCCTTCGTTGTCTTAAGAACGAAGGGGGAAACTCTGCGGTTAGCGTACGTAAATTTATGTTTAATCGTGGGGAGTTGAGAAGCTCCTGCGTTTTATTAATTGCTAGTACGCTGTTTCATCTCGAGCAGCCCGCGAAAGCGAGCCAAACATCTGGCATCATCTTGTAGTACTTAATCGACTGTCTCAATAACTCTCTATTAGTCTCGTTCTTGGATTTTCTATCATGCGTGCATCCTTTCCTTCCTGTTGATAGCAGTTGCCAATTAAGTCAGTATGGAGATTATTCCTTGAAGCTGGTAAGAGCGAAATAATTGTTTTAGAGTTATCTGGAGTGGTAGCGTATACGATTTTATGCAGATATATGCTTAAAATAATTAACTCATAACGAACAGTAACTCTTTCGTAAGACCGCAAGTGATTTAACGTAGCGCGCCACCAGTTTTAACGCAGCTTAAGACTTAACAGACAGATAGCTAGATACTCTGTTATAACAAGAAGACAGATAGAAAGATAATGTGTACTGATAAGAAAACGGGAGAGAAAAAATGTAACTGACAGAAGGAAGATTGTTATGAGTAAAATTCATAACATATCTGTCGATTCTAATACGGCTGGACTAGATGTCATAATTTTTTGATGACCGGTGACCATGGGTTACAGGAAGTACGTCATTGCCTTTTAGGTCGAGTAGCAAAAGTCTACGGTTGGTTTTGGCAGAAGTGAGCATTCTTTCTACCTCTTCGGTGTGTGTCTTTCATTGCAGATGGACGTGTGTTTTACGAGCTCCTGAATATTATAATGTGTCAAGATATATTCCTACTATGTGCCATCACTAGCTCGCCCATATAACTCCGTGCGACGAGACTAGTTTATTTATGAGAGTAATGATCCTTGATATGCAGAACGTGAGTGTTTGAATTATAAAATAAAATGCATGAAAATGTCCTCGACATTTTTCTACTAGCAGACGTTACAGATCGATATTAAAGACTGTAGAGTTGACGCCATAAACTATTTATACGCATTTCAAGAATGTATCTATGGAGTTTCGTCTCGTTAATAAATGATGTTGAACTTGTCCATGCTGCCTTAACATTAATATGAAGATGTGGAGTTGTTTGCTCGTCATCCCCTATGTGACTTTGGCCAGGGTAAGGTCTAGGTTTACTCCAACTATATTATCATATAAAAAGACCCGCAACAGCTGTGAAATGGGAGTCTCAAACCGGGATCTCAGGAATTTTATGTCTTGAATATATCAAGAATTATATTGCAAGTCGTTGGACTTTGTTTCGTGCAGGATTCTAAAATTTTAAAGATGGCGGTGCATATCGTCTGCTAACCTGTGTGAGGTTATATGCACAAGTATTTGCAGTGCTATGTCTTCAATTCACTGCCAGAGTTGAATTTTTTCAAGTCAAAAGTATTTATGGCAGCACTGTACGTTTGAAAATTCAAGTTTTCTGCCCGATGATGGCGTTCTTGCTTGGTCGTGAGGAAGTGTGAAAATCTAAGTCTAATCCTGTTCGCTGCACTGCTCCTGGATCGTTTGTTATCTGACGCAGAAATTGCTGCTAGGAAGAGTTTTCTTTTTCATAGCAGATGAGTATATTTATTGATACATGCAGCGTGAGACTTGATAAATCTAGTTTGACAGGGTTCTTTTTTACATGTTATATGTATTTCTGAGCATATATGTTTCTGTTAAGTCGTGTTTTCGCATGGGAGTTAAGTGTTTGGGATTTTCTCGTGCGTTTCTGATTTTTTATAGACACGCTTAGAAGCACATTTAAAAGTATTAGATGGCTAATTAGTTGGGTGTCTTTGTGCACTATATTTTTGAACATAGCTCAACCGGGTATGGGTTATTTAAAAAAAAAAATAGAGTTACCATGCAGTGAGTTGAAGTTGGGGAGACAAACATGTAAGCTGATCTCACGTGTGTATCTGTTAGTTCGCGCTTGAGTGAGAAGGTACTGAGTTGAGGGAAGAGACTTTAATCTGGGAATGATTGAGTAGCTGGGAGGGTTTCGGCACGGATATAGTGCCGCTAGTGTGTCCAGAGTTGTTTTTGATGGAAGAGATTCCATATATTATTCAATGTCCTATGGATTATATCGGCTATTTCTTCTTCTTCCTCCTCGTTCGTCCTGAAAAGGACGTTGGTTGCGTTGTGTCCGTTTACAGCGAAGCTGCGATATTTGCGCCTTTCAGCTGACACATTCGACTTCCGCACGGCATTTTTTGTGACCGGGTTAGCCTTCCCTCTTTGATCCCTACTCTCTCAGCCAGACTGCAGTGATGCAGCCTGTTTCCAGGACCACCACTTGGAGGTGGAGTAGGGTCTTCGTCAGCTCTAGTTTGCTGACCCTGACGCAAGCAGTCAAGCTATGGGTCGCTGACTGCATCGTCTATTGTTGCGTCTTTGGGTCCCATATCGGCTATTTCAATGTATGATGAGTTGCTGTTTATGCAACCAATTTCCTAGGGATTATACCTGCTATTTATAACTTGTGATTTGCTGTGACTTGCTGTCCATGATGTCGATGTTGCGGTCGTTAATAAACTGTGTATGAGTTGCAAACTAATTCGTCGTACCCGTTGGTATATTTCCTGACCTAACGTTACTGTTGTGTGGGTGTCATCAGATGTATACAAAACTAAAGGACCCAAGACATTCACTCTAATATTTAAACACCTGTCGGCCACTAACAGTAAGCCCGACATTGCTGACGTCAACATTGTCAGCTGTGCCAGTCAATAGCACTAACATGCAACACCCTACCCCCCCCGAAAAAAAACAACAGTAACAGAAGTGGTGGCCTGTATAGCCTGTAACAGAAGTGGTGATCCAGTGATATGGGGTACGATACCAAAATCAAGAAGGACAATGTTGCCAGGCCAAGATTTCATTGTCAAGTGTCAGATTAGATGTCAAGTATTTCGTGTGAAAGACCTTAAGAACTAGGAGCTCCTGTAGCTATCGTTGTGGACTGCTACGCACCGTTTGACACCCGATGCCCATCGTTGTCGTTGTCGCGAAGGCCGGGAATTTTTTTTGAAGATAAGTGGTCTTTGCATGTGCACAGTGCCACTGTGGTGTGTTAACGAGCCTTTCTTTATAATGTGTACCATTTTTTCTTCTTAGTGTTATATGTTTATAATGTGTTACCACGTTTTTTTCTTCTTAGTGTTATATGTTCCATGTTTGATTCCGTGAACGTTATCATTTGTTCTTGGGTATTTCGTCTTTGTTTCTGTTACTCTCTGTACCTTCATCATGTATTTCTTGTCTTAATTTTATTCACGACTTTATAATTGATTTGTTATTATATGCTACATTACCATTCCTGACATTGATAGGAATTTGTATACAGGTTCTGTGAAGAAGAACTTGCCACCCGCTAAGTAGGGATAAGGTTAATTTCTTACAAAATATTTTAGATAAGTTAACTACTTATAAAATTAGACATAATGTCTAGTTTGGACTATTTCATCAAGCAAAGGAAGGCGCTTGGTATGGAGTCTGAGGAGTTAAAACTATTCGCAACCGTTGAGTATGCGAAAGGACAGGAAGCTCAGAAACTTCAAATGGAAGCTGAAGAAAAAAAACTTCGAATGGAAACTGAAAAATATAAACTTCAATTGGAAGCTGAAAAATATACTCTTCAAATGGAAGCTACTGAGAACAAAAACCGTGGACTTCAAGAGCAGAAGTTGTTCTCTATGGAACTTGAGAAAATGAAGGTAACGAATGACAATAATTCACACAATGCTCCGGACACTCAAACAACTTCACATAAGAACAATTCTAGTTTTTATAAGATCAGGTTGCCGCCTTTTAGACCTACTTCCGATGACATCTTATTCTATCTGAATTGTTTTAAACTCACATGTGAGTCTCACAAAATAGATAAGTCGGAATACTGTGTACGACTAATGGAACTACTTTCAGGCGAAGCTATTAAAGCTGTAAGTATGTTGGAAGGACCAGATAAGAATAACTACGATACTGTCAGAGCTGTTTTATTTTACAAATATCAACTTGATGAAGACGGCTATCGTCTCCGCTTTAAATCTCTGTTGCCGGAGACTGGAAAAGATTTTTCAGAATTTATAGCAAATATACGTCTTACGTCCTCACGATGGGTTGAGCTCTCAAAAATTGAGCACACATATGAAGCCCTCATGGACTTATTGCTTCGTGATAAAGTCATGTCGTCAGTTAACGCTTCTTTTCTTTCCTTTCTACATGAGCGAAAGCCTAAAAACTTGAATGATACGGAACAATATTGACGCCAATGCGTAACTGCACACCCAAATGTAATTGTGAGCCACTCTCAAGTGAGAGAGGGTTTACCGTGGCCTTGGCAATACCATATGGTTCTAATTTTCGCCGTAGATCACAAAGTGTTGATCGTAATTTTGGTAAGGGAGATTATCGTGATTTTAGACATTGCCAAGGGAGCCCATCACGTAGTAATTCTCTTTCTCCAAGAAACTGGAGACAATTAAATGGGCCTCAACATTCTGGTTTCAATAATTCAGGAAATTATGGAAGAGATAACTACACTAGGAATTGGCAACCTTACAGTAATTTTTCTCGAAGCCAACAAAATTCATCGAATAGACCCTTTGATCAAAGAGGAAATAGTTATCGCAACAATTCTCACTGGGGTTCAAATCAGAATAATGGTCCCAATAGAGAAAATAACAATGGTCCCAATAGAGAAAATAGTTATGATCGATCTAGATATGGAGGTAGATCTCCAAATGATAGATCGCATCGCCATGCTAACTCTGCTCAACAGGAGCATCAGGGTATTGTTAATCAGGGTAACGGTAATAAAAATGTTACTTATGCTACTGCTTGTTCCTATTTCGATTTCAATCGTGTATCTCAGTGCCCTGAATGCACAACTTTATTCCAGTCTGCAGCGGTAACTACCTTGAGTTGCGGTCATCCTCTATTGACTCTTCCAGCCTTGTCTGCACAGGATGAAATAGGGTCTCTTACCCTACACAGGGGATTTGTAAATAATATTCCCGTCTCAGTGCTCTTTGATTTGGGTTGTACTACTATTACAGTTAGACAGTCTCTAGTTCACCCGTCTTGTGCAACAGGTAATGTGGTGAAATGTGTGACATTCGGAGGTACAGTTGAGACTTTTCCAACTGCTATCGTCCACATTGCCACACAATTTTTTACTGGTTATATACACGCATGTATGCTCAGAGCACCAATCGCCGACCTTACTGTCGGACAGATACATTGTATAAAGGTGTGTACTCCGGTACAAATTGCTGCCTGGGAACGACAACATCACCTTACTGCCGCAACATTAACGACTATGCCAAAATCTTATCACCAGGTACATTCTGCTAACGTGATACATTCTGCTAATGTGGTGCGATCTTGCATTATTAATGATACTATTGTTCATCATACTAATTTTGGTGCTTCTTTTAGCAAAGTTCAACGTCGTTACTCTAACTTTGATTCGTCACTAAGTACCATTAATGAAGAAGTTCCTTCTGTTTTATCTGACATACACACCATCTTTGCTACCACGGCTAATCCTACATCCAGTCACGTTGTTTGCAACTTCTTTTCTGCAATGACTAGTGTTTTCTTTGCCACATGTACGGACTTAGTCCTTAGGGAATTTCTATATCTTATGGGTTTCTTTACCTTCCTTATTGGGCCGGTTAGCTCATTATCTTCTTGTTTTACGACTTTTTGTCGCACTCACTGCTTTCCGTTTAAACTTCGACGCAAGTCTAAGTTCACCACTGTCTGTTTTTATATCTTTATTGTATATTTCTTGCTTTTTTCTTTGCCAGTACACAGGCTATGACTTCAGTTCAGCCTTTGAGACATATGCCTTTGTCAACTGAGTCTCCTTTGTCTTACACGACATCTCAGATAGTCAGTCGTCATTACTATCTTCTAGATTTTCCTTTTGACGTCGGTTTCACGTGTTTATTCATGACTTCTCTGTATGTCATTGCGCACTCCCAGATAAGTTCATATTTCTTTTTGCGCCTGCCTTTTATGCAGCGCATAACCCTCAGCGCGACTTACTTCTCGCGCTGTTATTTTTCACTTTTGTCGTCCTATATCATTGATAATTTCAACTCTGTCCTTGCTATTATCACTACTTCGCTTTCTCCTTTATTGAAGAGAGGGTCGCCTAACATATTACAGGGGTCTGCAGAGTACCAGACCACTTTAGATAAAATTAAATTGCTATTTTCATCTGCTCCTATGTTACGATTACCCAATGCAGATATACCTTTTATTCTTCGCAGCGACGCCTCCTCGATAAGGATCAGGGCCTCATTGATGCAAGATTATTCTGGAGCTTTGCACCCCGTGATGTATGTTTCAAGAAAGTTGACTGGAGCAGAACGGAACTATTCTGTCCTAGACCGTGTACTGTTGGCTATGGTTTGGGCAATACAGAAACTTTCAATACGAGCAATTCGAGGTTCAAACAATGTTATGGCGGATATGCTGTCCAGATGCCCACAGGATTCTCCCGGGCCGCTGGAGCTTTGATATTGTGCATACGAGGACGCCACTACCCTCACAAGTGGATATTGGAGTTATTTATTGTAATTTCTGACTAGTGTATAATTAGTTGTTGACATTATTTTCTTTAACTTTCAGGTGATACAAGAATAACATTTTATTCATACACAACAGTCGGTTGATAAACATTGAACAAGTGACACTATTATTTATACTTAACGTATCATTTCGATACAGTTCAGTAGTGAACATTTAATACTTGATATATTTCATCATGTTTGATTCTCTTTGCATATTTCATCTTCATACTCTCTACATACGTCCATCCTTCTATTGTTGTTTCTTTACAATGACTTAACATATAATATTATTCTCCGTTGTATATAATACAATTTGATCGACTTCACATTTTTGTTCGGTGTGATTTTAAAACAATAAATGATGATATCATTTTTTTCTCGGGGTCGGTGTAATCTGTTAAGTCATGTTTTCGCGTGGGAGTTACATGTTTGGGATTTTCTCGTGCGGGTCTGATTTTTTATAGACACGCTTGGAAGCACATCTAAAGTTATGAGATGGCTAATTATTTGGGTGCCTTTGTGCACTATATTTTTGAACATAGCTCATTTGGTTATGGGTTATTCTTTAAAAAGATAGAGTTACCATGTAGTGAGTTGAAGTTGGGGAGACAAACAGGTGAGCTGATCTCACGTGTGTATCTGGTAGTTCGCGATTAAGTGAGAAGGTACTGAGTTGAGGGAATAGACATTAATCTGGGGATGATTAAGTAGCTGGGAGGGCTTCGGCACGGATATAGTGCCGCTAGTGTATCCAGAGTTGTTTTTGATGGAAGAGATTCCATATATTATTCAATTTCTTATGGATTATATCGGCTATTTCAATGTATGATGAGTTGCTGTTTATGCAACCAATTTCCAATGGATTATATCGGCTATTTCAATGTATGATGAGTTGCTGTTTATGCAACCAATTTTCTATGGATTATAACGGCTATTTCAATGTATGATGAGTTGCTGTTTATGCAACCAATTTCCTATGGATTATATCGGCTATTTCAATGTATGATGAGTTGCTGTTTATGCAACCAATTTCTTAGGGATTATACCTGCTATTTATTAATTGTGATTTGCTGTGACTTGCTGTCCATGATGTCGATGTTGCTGTCGTTAATAAACTGTGTATGAGTAGCAAACTAATTCGTCTTACCCGGTGGTGTATTTCCTGACCTAACGTTACTGTTGTGAGGGTGTCATCAGATGTATACAAAACTAAAGGACCCACGACATTCACTCTAATATATAAACACCTGTCGGCCACTAACAGTAAGCCCGACATTGCTGACGTCAACATTGTCAGCCGTGCCAGTCAATAGCACTAACATACAACACTCCTCCACCTCCCTAAAAAAACAGAAACAGTTTCTGTGAATAGTGGGAGGATAGTGGGACTTGTGAATTTTCTTAGTACCTCATTCTGTACGGTCGAGAAAATTCACAAGCGTTCTTTAGGGTTTGGTTTGTGATTGTCTCAAACAGCGCGGCCGGCATTATAAAGCTGTGAGTTATCTGCTGCTATTGAGATTATCATTGCCATTGTTTGTTAGTTGTATAAGTACTTTTAATTGTAAAATGTTGTTATTGTTGTGAAGTTAATTGTACATTTTTTATTCAGTTTTCTTCATTATTGTTTGTGATATTGCTAGCCTAATCTTGCTATCCCTCATTTATTAGATGTCATACATGTTGTAAACTCGTGCTTGTCTTGTTTATATGTGTGATAGAGCTACATTTTGTTCATTTGTTCTACAATTTATACATTTCTGCCTTGGTTGACTATTTGCATCATCTTCATTTAGCTCTTGTCACTGTATTCAGTCATCTTGTTTGTATCTCTGTTCTTTTATTGCTCCTAATATAACATCTATATTACTATCTACCATTACATGCAGTTGGTTGATTTTGAGGTGGTGAAATAAGTATTGCTAATATTGCTCACATATAATATTTGCATTATTGTCTAGCTATTGGAAAGCACAATAATTGTGAATCATGACTACTGCTGAGTTTTTCATGAAACTTGGAAAAGAGTTTGGTATGGAAGGTGAGATTTTAAGGACCTATGTGAAGAAGGAACTCAGAGATCAAAGACAATTGGAGAGAGAGGAGAAGAAGGCAGCTGAAGAATTAGCTGAAAAAGGAGACATGATGAAATGGCCCTTGAAAAAGAACAAATTGGCCTATGCAGCACAACAAGCTCAGGCTGAATTAAAAGCACAACAAGCTCAGATGAAAATCAGAGTACAACAAGAGTTTAGAATGGCATAATTTGAGATAAAAAATTGAAACTGCTACAACCACAAGTTTATACAGGGAATGGTGGTGCTGAAAAAAGACCATGCTTCCACATTTAAGCTCAATTTGCCAAAATTTAACTCAAATATGGACGATATTTCATGCTTTCTAAATAGATATTAAACATATTGCCAAGAGTTTAAAATTGATAGAGCTACCTGGTCTAGTAGGCTCATGAACTTGTTGGTGGGTGATGTACTCACTGCAGTCTGTACTATGGATGATCAGACTAGAAATGACTTTGGGGCTGTGAAAGCCTTGTTGCTAAAGAAGTACCAATTGGATGAGAATGGTTATAGGCTGAAATTTAAATCATTTTTGCTAGATTCAGCTAAAGGTTTTAGTGAATTTATCTCATCTATTAAGTTATACTTTTCTAGATGGGTTATTTGTCCAAGATTAAAACAACTTTTAATGGGCTATCTGATTTGATTTTGAGAGATGTGACGATATTCTCAATACAATAGCTAAATTAGATAATATTCTAGTGCATAATGTCAAAAATAGGATAGAAAAAAAAATTGAGTCCAGCGTAGTACTCTTCTACGCCCGCCCGCATGTCGATTTGATAAACCCAATAGCCGAATGAAAGATACTGTCTTTTCGAAAAATTTGTCCTTGAGATTAAATGTAACACTTTTGCAAGGTCTAGTCGAATTGCCAAGACGAGAGTGAAAGAATAAATGAATAAAAGAGGGGAGGGATGGAAAGACAGAAGCTAGAGAACGCCGTCTCGCGTTGAGTTCACCAAAGCCAACTCGAGCAACATAGCCTTGGGCACTTTTCAAATTACGATACAAAACTAAAAAATGTTCGTCAATTGGTCATGTAAACAACCTTAGCTCCTACAAGGAATGACGTAATTCTAACGTACTACGGAAGATTCTCGTATTTAGGTTGAAAATAGTTAGAAAAAGAATGGAACAGGTGGTAGTTTCTAGTTTTGAAGACTAACATAGAAAAAATATGGAATTATGAACCATAATACATAGGGTCATAGAAATTATATATTCAGATGCCTTATGATGTCCTGAGCAATAATATGGTGTCAGTTAGCCACTAGTACAAAAAATAACCAAAATAATGGCAATAATATTATGTATGATAAGACGGACTGACGAGAAAAAAGATCACGCCTGCTTAATTTTTTCATAACATATTTTGAAAAAAGCTTTGAGTAAATAGGACTAAAAGGTACCAAGATTTTGATTGGCTGTAGTTTAAAGGAAGGCGAGAGGGGATTGGTTAACCTAACACTAAAAATATACTTATAGTAGTAAACGTAGTATTTTGGGAATTGTTTTTTTTAAGTTCGATTTAAAATTCATAGTCGTCTGCTTCTATTGGCCAGCTTAGTTGATATTGAGGAAAAATTGTTAGGCTGGGACGCCATTTCTCAAAAAAAAAATCTTGCCACGAGACGATGAGAGCAGAAGTGTAATTCTAAATACCAATATTATAAACTTCTGGACAGGGCAGTGATAAACTTGGGCCAGATCTGCAAGTCATCGTTGTATGTGTGAAATATTCATTGAAATTGTGGTAAGATTGAATTTATTAATCATTTTATTTAAAATAAAGTTTTAATGTGAGATACTAACATACGACTGTAAGTAAGTGAGTCGATGGCAGACTTAGGCAAAGCCTAGAGATTGATCCATCATATGATAGCCTATCAGAGAGGTGTAGAACTACAAAATTATATATGATTGTCATCAAGGAGCATAACACCTATCATATTGTATGGAAAAAGATTACTGTTGAAATTGCAGAGGCGTTGTAACCATTAGGGGAGAGGAATACTAGTATACATTGTCACTTCAAAATATAATGGTACAATAGGTTGTCATAAAGAGCTGACCCTATGCGTTTGTTTGTACTGTACCTATAATTAACTGTGGAATATTATTGTATACTTATTATAAAGAAGGATGCATAACCTTCTTATTTCAGGGGTTTTTGTGGCCCTGACAGTCACATAAAACCAGGCTCGTGGGAACTGATTGATTTTTGACTTTGTTGCATAATTCGAGCATGTACTGGAGGCCGTTGCCTTTTATGAAGTGAACCAGATGGTCCATCGAGCCTAGGACAAGACTTACCAGGGTTCTCCTTCGAAGTTAAGTGCCCGTTCGGCACCGAGAGTCTCAACCTCTATAAACCGCAGTTATTAGACATAAGAATTGACATTATCAAATAAAAGAATTCCACCTGTGATACATGAAAAGAAAATGAACGATAGGGAGTGATGATAACCAACAACCTACCATTTTACATATACCAGTATTATCCTATTTAGAAAACTACACCTACACACTTTGATTATATTCTTCTTCTTCTTCTTCTTCCATCCTTAGCCACCAACCGGCAAAGCAGTATGTGGCCAGTACGCCTAGTGGCGTCTTAGGGCAACAACAAATTGATCGATCTATCGCTGTTTCCACCACGCCTAGTGGCGTCTTTGTGGAACAAAAACAGACCAAACAATCTATCATTGTTTCCGTAATCAGATTGGTTGGCAAGCAGGTGATCAGCCCACTGTGCAAAGTTTTTACGGGATGGGGTAAACAGCCCCATGCCCATACCCTCCTTAGTCGCTTTTTACGACATGCGTGGTAGGGTGCAGTGTTACTATTCTTTGCTCCCCTTTCGGGCCCCGGCAACACACGGGTGTTGATTATATTAATACTTGTATTATGGACAGAAGATTCATTGCATAAATTGATTATTGTAAATAATACCATTGATTTCAGTTTTGATTGTCAATCCTGATTCAAACAAAATAGAGTCAGGATAATAAATTTAAAAAAATTATTAACGTTACACAAAATTCAACCCCTGACTTACTTAAGATAGTCTTTTAAAGTGTAGTGTGTATGTGATTGTTGTAGTACTGTTGTGTTGTGTTGAATAATAAAATACTTGTGTATATGTTTAGTTGGTTAATGCATCATTGCACTACTTATACATAACCCTAGACACCAAACGTAGTCATCACCATCATACATTCTAGTCAAAGAATAAGTCTGAGTGAGATCATAAAGGTGGTAGCAGAAAGGTACCCTGTAACTTAATATAATATTTATTATATTTAGGGACCTTCACAGCTGACCTCATTTAGTACACTAAGAGTACATAACAACAACATTTCTTAACATCAAATCCACCACAAGAGACAAGGTGTTGTCTTTAATTAGTGGCGACGTTTTGTCATTCTTACAGGAGAGGAAACCTGAAGCATTATCCACTATGGAAAATTATGGACTTTAATATCAAGGTGCACATCCGGGTAGGAATCTTGGTAAAAATAACATTAAGGATTCCTTACCAGTGGCATCTGCTAGGACTGTAAACTATAATGCACCTAGGCAGAGATCAAACAGTATGGACAGGAACTATCAAGTAAACAGAGATCATAACTATGGCACTAACAGAGGCAGATATAATTTTAACAAAAAGTTCCCACAGCCTCAGAGAAATTATAACTCTTACAATGATAATGGATATTTTAATCAACAATCATCATTCAGGCCTAATGATTATCAAAACAGAGGAGGTTATAATTCTATATCATGAAGAGGACGAAGGTCATTTTATAGAAATAACGACAATTCTTTTAATAATAGAGGTTCTCAACAGAACAATAATTTGAGATAGTCAAGGAACCATGAACGCTCAAATGCTGTCGTACATGTTGGGGACAATAATCCAGTTCAGAATAATAGTTGTTTAGCTCATGCAAATGCATGTAGTGTTGATTTATCCAACAGTGCTAATTGTTCTGAATGTAACTCCTTGTTTCAGCTACAGGGAGTCCTAAGGCTTCTATGTGGACATCCGTTACCAGTCATGTCTTCATATGATGGTACAGTTTCACTGGTTCTTAATAAAGGCTTTGTGAACAACCAACTAGTGTCACTTTTGAGGGACACAGGTTGTACCACAATTGGAGTGGGCAGGTCGTTGGTGGATCAGTTGGATTACACAGGCAGAGAGGTGAAATGCATTACGTTTGGTGTCACAGTGGAATACTATCCAACTGCAGAAGTATTTTTGGATAGCCCGTACTTTACAGGGAGAACTCTCATGTGCCTATTGAATAATCCTATTGCAGGGATAACCTTAGGAAATATCCCTGGTCTTCGTGAATGCACTAAGGAAGATACTGAAAAATTGAAACAACAGCACCTGATAACTGCAAATGCTGTTACAACCAGAGCTCAGGCTCGTGCTGAAGTGGATAATCACAACCAAAGTGATAATATTGTAGATGAGGTGATGATTGATGAGAATGAGACTAAAGAGGTGGTGAATGATGAGGATCATATTAATGATAAGGATAATGATAATGATAAGAAAATAATGATGCGGAGGAGGAAAGTAATGATAATTTACAGGTTTAATTGATTGATAAGGAGTCTTTCATTCAGAGACAAAATGATGATGATTCCTTGAAGAAATTTTTTCAGGTTGCAAAATCAAATGATGTGATGTTTGATGATAATGCTAAACACTGGTACACTTTAAGAAATGATATTTTAATTAGAAATTTTCAAGATTCTACATCTGTAAAAAACAGATTATGGTACCAGCTTGTTTTCGACCACTTGTTTTACGACATGCACACGACATTAATTGCGCGGGTCATTTGGGTATTGCAAGAACAAAACAGACAGTTTTATCGCATTTGTTTTGGCCTGGTGTGACAAAAAATGTTAAAACTTTTTGTCGCACATGCACAGTTTGTCAAGGTGCGGCTTCTAACAGGCCTAAGCAAAATGCACCTATCCAGGCATCTGATATTTCTTTGCGGCCTTTTGCAAAGATGGCTATTGACCTTATTGGTCCATTGAAGTTCACGTCAGCTAGAGGTCACAAATTTTTTGCAGACATGCATTGACATGTGCACCCGCTGGCCGGAAGCGATACCTCTTAAATCCACATCTACTGTTGACGTCGCGGATGCGCTATTTTTAATTTTCAGCAGATTGGGTTTTCCCGAAAACATTTTGTCAGACAAGGGGACGCAATTCGTCTCTTACGTAATAAATCAGGTGATAACAGAGTTCGATATTGATCGTTCTCTTAGTTCAATATATCACGCAGCATCAAATGGTAAAATTGAGCTGTTCAATCGTTCTTTGAAGCAGATGTTGGGTAAAGTTACTACTAAATATCCACAGGATTGGGACAGAGTTTTGCCTGCAGTTCTGTTTGCTTATAGAGAGATTCCAAACGAACACACCGGGTTCGCGCCATTTGAGTTAGTCTTTTGTGCTAAACCTAGAGGACCTATGTCCATTTTAAAACAATTGTTGGTTGGAGCTGACATGGATGAGGATGTTCAAACCTCCTACCAATATGTTGTCAATTTAAGAGGAAAGATTACTGACGCATGCCAAATAGCAGTGGAGGCGTCAGAGAAGGCGAAATTAAGAGCTCGATTGTTTGTCAATCAAAACAGAAAACTACGCCAATTATGGCCGGGTGATGAGGTCTATGTATTATTACCAAACAAAGACAATAAATTACTTGCCTCATGGAGGGGACCTTATACAATCATTGATAAATTGTCAGATGTTGATTATATTTTGTCTATTAATGGAAAAGAAAAACAATTTCATATCAAAATGTTACAGCAATTTCATACTCGTCCTCCACATCTTAAACCTGTCTTTGAAGCTATCGACGAATCTGTTAATCGTCGCTCTTTGTTAGCGGTAATTCAGGAGGAAGGTTCTGACTTAAATGATGGTACTGAGCCACTCGTATCTTTGCCTTTTTTACATCTTTTAGCTACTGAGAGTTGTAAAGATATTTCTATTGCGCCAACTCTTGCTTCTCATCAGAAAGAGCAGATTTCTCAATTACTGCAATATTTTTCTGATGTGCTCACAGATGTTCCTGGTCATACATATCATTCAACATGATATCTTGCTAACATATGTCAGACCTATCAAACTGAAACAATATCCTATACCTTTTCATTTACATTCACAGGTACAGGAAGAAATAAAAGAAATGATCAAGTTAAACATAATTGAACCATCACATTCACCATACAGTTTTCCTATGGTCTTGATTAGGAAGAAAGACAAATCTATTCGTATTTGCATAGATTTCAGGAGTTTAAATTCTTTTACGATTCAAGACGCTGAACCATTACCCTTGTTAGAATCTTTACTTGATAGATTGGCTACAGCGACGTTCTTTACAAAATTTGATTTGTCAAAAGGCTATTGGTAAGTGCTATTATCAGACAAAGCTAATCCTTATACAGCTTTCGCTACACCTCTAGGATTGTTTCAATTCAATTTTACGTCGTTCGGTCTTGTTAATGCTCCTGCTACCTTTGTTCGCATGATGCGTAAACTTTTTTCTGATCGTGAGGATTTAATCACTTATATTGATGATATTTGTTTATTTCATCAGACTTGGGAAGATCATGTTATCGGAATTCATTCTTTGTTGAATACCTTGCGTCTTCATAATCTTACTGCTAGACCTTCTAAGACGAGAATAGGATTCACTGAAATTTGTTTTCTTGGTCATAAAGTTGAAGGTGGGTTTCGTAAATCTGAGGTTTCTACTATCTCGAAAATCTTGAATCTTGAAATTCCTCGAACTAAGAAACAAGTTAGCAGTCTGTTAGGTTTTGTGAATTTCTATAGAAAATTCTTACCTAGTTTTTCAGATATTACCTCAGTTCTGTCTTTGTTGGTAAAGAAGAACTCACCAAATAAAATTATCTGGTCGCATGCGTGCGATGTATCTTTAAATTTACGTAAATGTTCTTTTTAAAAATCACCAATTTTGAGATTACCTGACGCTCGATTTCCATTTACCCCCAGAGTAGACACTTCTGCTACGGGAATTGGTGGAACGTTGATGCAGCAGTTTGAAGGCTACATGCACCCAATACTATATGTTAGCCGGAAATTGTCACCTACAGAGCAGCGGTATCCCATCGGGGAAAGGGAACTGCTGGTGATCGTCTTCTGCTTTACAAAGTTGCAACGGTACCTGATGGAAGCACGATTCACCTTGGAAACCGACCAGAAGGCACTTTAATATCTCAAGACAGCGAGATCCAAGAATGAAAGGGCCGCTAGAGCCGCACTTGCTCTTCAACCATATGATTACGACATTAAAGCCATCAAAGGAAGCCAGAATGTCTTGGCTGATGTGTTGTCACGTTGTATTAAATATCCTATATTACCTATCAACGCTTCGAATACAGTTGACTTACTTAATACCAACTAATTTATGAAATAGCTTCATATTGTGCTGATAAAGAATCTATTGCGTGTATGAGGAGATGTATGAATGACAATGCTTCATTGCATCATTGACTATAATGTTGGAGAATAATGTAGAAATCTACAAGTTCATAATACTGAAAACGTATCTACTTGTTCTCGTTTTGAAAGAAAAACGTATGTAACATTGTATATATTATGCATCGGTGCACAAGCCACATGATGATGATATATTCTGACGTGCTCAGAATGGTGTCGTATCTTTTTCAACTCAGTGCATTACATACTTGAAGTTTGCCTTAATGACAGTACTCATGTACTATTGATCAGTTTACGCATTCAAATTATATGGAATGTTCAAAATACGTTGACTTATAAATGTTTTCTGACGGACATGTATTGTCAATTTTAATTGGAAAAACGTACGTCTTCAAATTAAGGGAAATAACTCTGAGATGACTGACGCGAATTATCAAGGGGACATAACAACTAAATTGCTTATCTGACTATATTTCGATGGAAAAATGCTGTGAATAAGGACAGTTGGATTCACACTTACATTATATCGCATGGAGAACAATCATGGACATTGTCATCGTTGTATTTAAAAAAACGTCTAGGAACGATCTTTGAACATTGATTAATTAGCGGAAGGACATTACACTATGGATTTTGACTGTTATGTGTAATATTAAGTAGTGATTAATGTGAATTCACTAGAAATTATTGGGTTTTGACATAAATATATGTCACACTCACTCTAGACTTTACAACATTAATTGGCTAATTCTCCATACTATTGTCTATTGGTACAACACATAAGCAAAGTCTTATCTATTGCTCACACAAACGTGTCATATACAAGATTACTTGTCTTCTATTTCCATCAATATGTTATATTAATGACATGTACTTCTAAGATACACATAATGTTATTCATTTGACATAAATGACGCAGTCACACATTTTACTAGTTGTTTGTCTGCCTCATGTCATCTATTGTTTCTATTACATAAGTGTATTAATTTTAATGCTTTGCATTATACCGATTAATAAAGATGACATTAATTAATTACTGTTACATGACGTGACAGTTAAGTGTTTAAGACGGTGTGCAGTATGAGAATGCATGGACTATTATCATCATTTTGTTTTACATGTTGGCTGATCTTGCTATGGTTACCTCACTTTGATGTTAAAATGATTTATGTCCAATGTAGCCAACGGTGTTAGTGTCGTATATTTTTGATAGGGTAATTAAGATCACTTTTGGTCCTTCCTGAATAGGACTAGAACTGGCGATGGCTCAGTGGGAGATAAGGTAAAGAAATAGAATTTCACAAGTGAAATGGTGAAAGGTAAAATCTGTCCCTGGATTTGATAGATAATCAAACCCGCCTATCGATTACGACTGAGAGTTCAGATCAGACAGTTTCCTATAAATATATATATTGATATATTTAACCACTCACATATATACACACACACACAGATAAGTGACGACGATTAGACGCACATACGTGAAAACCATATCTATGAAATAGGGATCTTTTTGAACAAGCTGACCGCCACACGTAGATAAAATTTATGTAAATTTTTATTTATCATAAAAAAGACACTTTACATCGACAATATTAAATATCAAATCAAATACAATAAACATAGGTTAAGAATCAATTAAAGAGATAGACTCATAGGTGAAATCCTTTCCCCCATCTGTTGCCAAGATCCCGTTATAAGAGAAGTTATAGTCCCAAAGAGACACAGATTTATACGCTAAAGTCCAAGGTTTTCCCTCTCTCAGTAAAGAACAGAGTTTATATACATTAATCTATCCTAAGAGGAAAACAGCATTAGCTAAAACTTGCATACAAGAGAAAATACAAAGTTATTACATGGGTTAAATCATAAACGAATTATTCCTCCCTGTTATTCTCTCGCTCTGACAGCTGTGATCACAGATAACATGCGCACTCTTATCTAATCGTTGCTTTTCATAACATCTGGAACAAATTGTTCAGTCACTCACAGACCATCCAAGTTTGAGTTTACTGGCGAGTCAAACCCCAGTTTCTACAAAGACTTATTAATCACAATGTTGGGAAACGTTTGTCTCACTGTTGTAATAGGAGGCTGATGAAGGTCACTTCAATTCTTGTCCAGTTAGGAAAGTACTTATGATATCTAATGTTCACAGGGTACAATAGCTCGGAACTTCACTCGTGAAGTTGAATGTCAGGTACATAAATCGGTTTAGGATAAATCTCCTTCACAACACAATGGTCGTTATATGGGAAATGTCAAATGCTATTTCAGTCGCCACCACAGGCGAAGTATATATGAAGTTGAGAAAGAAATCTGGATATTCTGTAAGTCCAGTTACCATTTATTCTTAATATTACTTTTGGGCCAGTACTCTGTCGTTCTTTTTGGTGTAAAACACGAGGCCAGACAGGTCACTTGCAAAACCCGGTAATTATATTCAGAATGTTCTTTAAGTAAAGTTCTTCTCAGTTACATAGGTACTGAAAGCCGCTGGTAAGATTTAGGGTTTATCACCCAAAATACTGTATAGGGAAGAAAATAAACACATAAATACTCAACCCTAATAGTATATCTAATCCTACGCGTAAATAATATTCACTTCGGTTATTGAACTAAAATTAGAAACCATAAGCTTAGAGCTAGTCTCATCGTTAAACTTCCGTGAAATAAATACTAGTCATTTACAAAATCCCATCATCATGATTAGAAATACATAAAATTATATTTCGTCAATACTCATGAGTCATCAGTGCATTTACTTAGTTAGTTAAGCTATTCTCTTGCTGGTTACTAGCAGTTTAATCAAATTTATTATTATCCGAATGAGTTTTGCTAGAAATATAATTTTTTTGCTCTCCACTGTAACGCAGTAACTTTAGAGAATATAACTGAATTATCATTTAATCTCTCTACACAGAAATTAACTAGTGAAATAAAATAAGCGATCACCACTTAAATCACTCAATCACTACTAGATATACATATATATACATGTATTTACCACAACGCAGAAGTAGAAACTATCTCCAATTCGACCAACTAAATGATACTCTATTAACAGAGATCTAGGACTCGAAAGCTAGAAGGTTCTAGTCTTGCTGGCGGTACTTGGATGAATTTGAGTAGAAAATCTAGAGTATATATATATATATATATATATATATATATATATATATATATATATATATATATATATATATATATATATATATATATATATATATATATATATATATATATATATATATATATATATATATATATATATATATATATATCTCGGATGAAAGAAATAAGTTACGTCTAAGACCTGAAACAGACTCAATTTACCAGATGTAGCACCTTGGGAAAATCTACATATTCCTTAACTCGTTTCTGCAAATGAAACGAATTCATCGCACCAATTTGCCGCTCTGTCTCGCCATCTGGCAGCGTACAGACTGCTTAAGATCGGGCTAGCAAAGTCTTTGATCTGGCTATGCTCACCGTGTTTTAATTACTTACTAGCGAGCTGGTTAACAGGGGAGACAATAAAATTGCTCATCTTGTTTCCCAAATTATCTCCCCCCTCCGTTGTAACATATTACACGATTTCGATCTCTACCGTTAAATGAAACCCGCCTCGCGTATGTTAATAAGGTCTGCTATAAACCTACATCAACGAGATTAGCGCACAGTCAAAAACTGCGCGTGCTAAATTAAAAGAAATGGGAAAAAGATAGCTTGTGTGTGGGAAAGTAAAAGTTAACAGAAAAATATCTGTAGGTAACAAGTTGAGTATAAGAGAAATTAGGAAAATGAAAACAGATATAGACATGTATTTCCATAATTCTACCACAGACGTCCCCGCTTAAAATATGGAACAATTCCATGTCCACGTTATGGAAATAGATTTCCTATATCAATGGTGTCTGGGGGATTGTCATCTTCCCTCTCATCTTCCCTCTCCATCTCTGTCCAATTCCTACTCATCTAGTCTGCTCCCACATTTTCCCTTCCTCTGAAATGTCTTCCGTGCGCGCTTGAAAGAGTGTCGCCGCTTTTGACATTTTTGAAAGACTCCGTGTGTTTGCAGTGGAATTTCGCTGCCACTATCGTTATCTTTGTCAATTTTGGCGAACGCCAGGAGATGTTCGGAGATTGGCACTGGTCTTTCCAAGTATTTCTTTATCAGGTTTACATGGTAGACCTTCTCCTTTCCTTTAAGGGAGATCTGGTAGTTAGCCTTTGAAATTTTTTTAACGACGGTAAACGGCCCTTTGCTATCCGATACGTAGTTTGTTGTTTCCTGCGAGGAGTAACACCAAAACATTCTCTCCTGCTTCCAGTTCTCTTTCTTTCGCGACTTTCCTGTATCGGTTAGCGTGCTGTGCGCGTGCTCGCTTAAAGCTGGTCGTTGCTAGGTTCCATCCTAGTTTCAACCTTTTCTTTAAATCCGACACATATTTACTGGCTGAGACGACTGTCTCATCAGCCTTCTTGTCTGTCAGCGACTGAAGTAAGGCTTCAAGCGGCCCCTTAATAGGTCTGCCGAATAAATGCGTGGCTGTGGGAAATCCTGTTGAAGGATTTGGGGCATCCATGTAGGCAAATAAAGCAGCAGGTATACAAAGATCCCATTCTTCAGGTTTCACTTGTCCCAGTTTACTTAACATCATGTGGAGGTTCCCGTTGACACGTTCGACTAACCCACTTCCGGCCGGATTATAAGGCTTTATGTAGATGTGCTGGTTCCTCAAGATCTTAACGATCTCGTCTATTAACAGGTTTCGGTATGGAGATCCGTTATCCGTCAACACATGTTGAGGGAATCCCAACCGAGTAAAAATCTGCACGAGGGCTTCGCGACATGCTTGGCATCCGCGCATGTAAGCGGTATAGCTTCTGCCCATAAGTGCATGTGTCGACTAAGGTCAGGACGAACCTGTTCCTTCTTTTAATCCTTTCCAAGGGTCCTAAAATGTCGATCACTACCCGTTCAAATGGCGTATCCATTATTGGCATTTCACCAAGAAAAACTGGGTGGTGTACGTTGCTTGGGTGGTACACATTGGCACTGGGCACAGGATTTCACATACCTGATAATATCAGTTTTCATTCCTGGCCACCAATAATGAGTCGATATACGTTGATTTGTGGCGTTCTGTCCCATATGTCCGCTAAAGGGAAGAGAGTGCCCCATTTCTAAGACTTGGCTTCTGTACTGTTTCGGTACTAGGAGCTGATTGTAACCTTGGTCAGGCTTGCCCGTTCTGCGATCTCTTATTCCATCCTTAGAAAAAATGTCCGTGTGCTGTCTAGGGTCCTTAGCGATGGGCAGTTTCCTAAAGCAGGGTGCCAAGGTAGGGTCCTTTTGTTGCGCCTCTTTAAGTTCCATAGGTAACAAATTTGGCGCAGGCTCCCGTTCCTTCTTGGTTTGTCCTCTTGTAGTTACTGCTGCCACAATCGGCTCTTCCGGTTTCCCAATAAACACATATCTACCGCCAAGTATGACTGGGTAGATCAGGTCATCCATCACAGCCGCTTTGATCACACCTCTGACAAAATAAGAGTATATCTCAACCAATGCGATGGGAAGCGTTGTTGGTGCATCACTCTTAAAAACTCCACAAAGTTTGACGGCTTCTTCTGTCTCATGACCGGGTTTGACCAGGTGCCTGGCAACAATGCAATCAAAAGACACCCCCGTGTCAAACAAAAAGTTGAAGAACCGTTCAAAAAAACAGTACCTCGCGTAGAGGGTCTCCCCTCTTTCTCAGGTTGAGAATCACTGACATCAATGCTGCCTTGCGAGACTGTTAGCAAGCATCCGATGCTATTAGGCTCGGTGTGCTCGTTCTGATCATATGTCCCATGCTCAGGGGTTTTCCCTTTGCCACCTTGTCCTTTCTGGCTGCGCTGCCATGCAGGGCGGTTGCGTTGATCAGACTGTTTGTTATTGTTAGGGTACTTGCTTTTGTAGAACTTAGACTTATCAGGAGGGGGGTTTTGTGGTCCAGTTTCTCTGTGGTTATCTTGGTGAGAAGCATGAGAAGATTGGTGTAGATTATTCTTTCGAAAAGGCTTTTCTGTCGGTTTACGTTTTGTGGCCGGCAGTTCGGCCAGCGCATTATGATATCGCTCAGACTTTTCCAAGATGTCTTCAAGCTTTTCTGCACCCTCCTCAGCTAGAAATCTCCGGGTGTCAGCAGACAAAGTGTTCCTTATCTGTTCGCATATAAAGAACTCCTCAAGACCTTCATAGGTAGAGGCAATCTGTGAAAGCTCAAGGCACTTTGTCAAGTATCCCTTCAAACGAGACGAGAACTGCTGGAAAGTTTCAGAGCTCTCCTTCCTGCTGTTGCGAAACTGTTGCAAACATTTTCGCGCATTCATTTCAAAGCGCTCAAGTAAAGCTTTCTTCATCACGTCGTAGTTGTCTTTTTGGCTGCTTTCCAGTTTGGCGTAAACATCATACGCACTGCTTTTCAAAGCCTGAGAAAGCTTCACATTCCAACGCGACCTCTCTAAACCGTACTGTAAAGTTTCTTTTCTTTCCACTCTGTAAAGTGTCAGTCGGTGTGCTCTGTAAGGAAGAGTGGTGTGTTGTTGAGATCAGGCATGCTCCAGTCTACCCAGCTGTAAATGGGTAACTCACCCTAGTCCTGAGTTAGGGAAGGCAAAGGCTCCAGGGGAAGCAGGCCCTAAACTTGGTCACTCCAACCGACGCAGGATGGTGTATGTATGAAGTAGAAGTGTAGAGTGTGATTACCGCGAATGGTGTACTGTTCGTGTGCTGACCAATATAACCACTCATACACATGTGTCTACAAGGCACCAATGCAGACTGCTGGAATCTTTGTTTACTCAATTTATTCAGACGTACACACTGGGACATACGAGTACATCATGGTATGTTGACATATCAATTTGTAGGTATACATAGCAGATCTGAAGTCATGACACATTCAGAAATAATGGGCAGTACATCAAAAGTTCAATGTCATGATATATTATGGCCGCATCCCCCTATCTGACTAAACGCGTCAGTGAAGGCAGATCGGTAAATAACTAAGGTTACTTGACGTCCATAGTTTGTAGCATATATTATGAAACCACGAAAGAGGGGGTTTCTAGCAAGATCGAGATCTCCCTGTCACTGTCCGATAATAGGATAAATAATCTGTTCTCTTGGCAGTGATCAAAACATATGATGACCGAAATCTAACATGGCCGCCTCCCTGAGTTGTCGTTCACTCATTCATAGGAAGGAGAATATAAGCCAGAGTTAATTTATAATGGGTATATAAATGATTTCATAAATGTTCCCATACAGCTCTACGATGATCAGGTTAATTCACGTAGCCATAACCGCTGTAGGAAAGTCTGTCATCTTTGTCGATACAAAACACGACCCTAGTGATACGAAGCACAATGTTCCATCTAGGTCGAATCGACATGAGATCATCAAAATAGGGTCTGGCAGTACATGGAGTCCGAATTATACATTGTACCGTACCTTAGGAGAGTCTCTAACATAAACTATAGTAGAGATACCATCTCCTTTAGAAGAAAACCACTTCCTGAATTATATTTCCTTAACAATCTACCAGCCCTTTGAAAAGTGCGTACCAGCCATTATCACGGTACATCGGAACTCATCACGACTTGTCAAGACAACTAATACTTCCGCTAGACCGGAATAATAAGAATCTAGTCCCGCCTACCCATCCAAAATATACAATATAGGACTGATTCTACTTGTACTAATAATATGTAATACATATGAATTCAGGCCATAAACATAATAAGCAAATTAATATATTTTCTGGCCCTAAAAAATAAGTACAAACGTAAGAGCAATCCATGCGCCGGATCAATATCAAGAACGATTACTCCTATAATCAAAAGTGTGAATCAAACATGGATTCTCTCGCTTTTACCATAGACAGCATTTTCATACACAAATGAATGAATGTCTATATTTTTTCCATATTAAATAGCCATATCGATTTTTGTAATATGTGCGTCAAAATATGCACGCAACAGATTACCACACCCCTCGGAAAAAAAAAAAATGGTACATTTTTTTTTTTTTTGAAACACATCTAGGAGCAACATACAATAGGCTCACAACGCACCAATAACAATGCGCAGATGATAAGCATAAGTTTTATGACCTTAGAGAAGGTACTTCTCTAAGTATTAATATTTCCAGAGAGGTGTCACCAACGCATACTACAATATTAGCAATGACCCAATTTCCACATTAGTTTATACATAAATTTCATCTAAGATATCTTAACATCATGATCATCAAAGACGAAAAACATTGAAAGATCAGCGGTGAATAAATATCAATGAACCGCTAAGTAGTGTTACAATCAATATATGATTTATTACATATGTGTACACATTTCAACATAGAAACAACTGTATCAAAGTTGTATAACAGTTATGAATCATGTGGGCATCTAGACAAAATATCTGCCATCACATTTTCTGACCCACGGATAGCTCGCACCGAAAAATGAAATGGCTGTAGAGCAATCGCGTATCGCGTTGATCTCGCGCTCTTCAGATTTTTACTCTGAATAGCCGTAAGAGCTTTCTGGTCAGTTTCCACAATGAAATGCGCGCCCAGAAGAAATCTTTGCAGTTTAAGGATTGACCAAACCATAGCCAATAATTCACGGTCTAGGACCGAGTAATTCTTCTCTGCGGCATTTAATTTCCGAGAAATATACATCACAGGATGCAGAGTTCCAGAGTACTCTTGCATTAGTGCAGCTCCAATCCCGGTGGATGAAGCGTCACTACGAAGAATAAATGTCTTATCCTTAGAAGGCAATACTAGGATAGGTGAAGTAGAAAACATAGTTTTAACCTTATCCAAAGAGGATTGACATTCTTGAGTCCAATGGACTACATTAGGAGACCCTTTCTTTAGCAAGGAAGAAAGAGGTGACATAATGGAGGACAGATTCGGGATGAATCGTCCATAAAATTGTATTAGACTTAAGAGACTTCGTACTTGCTTTTTAGTCTTAGGAATAGAAATGTTAAGTATCTTACTTGTATTATGGTCTTCTGTTTTTAGGAACCCATGACCAACACGGTGTCCTAAGAAAGATATTTCGCTAAAACCAATACATGCTTTCGATGGTTTCGCTGTCAGGTTATGCTCGCGTAAGATAGACAATAGTTCATTTATACCATTATAGTGATCGTTCCAAGTATCACTGAAAAGACAGATGTCATAAAGATACGCAATGACATCTGAGCGATGAGATAGGATTCGACGCATCATGCGTACAAATGTTGCAGGGGCGTTCATAAGACCGAAAGGCATGAAATTCCATTGGAATAGACCCCTAGGCGTCGAAAAAGCAGTAAACGGTTTGGCGTGTTCGGATAGTGGAACTTGCCAATATCCCTTAGACAAATCGAGTTTAGTAAAGAAGTGAGAATTCGATAGTCTCGTAAGTAGCTCTTCTAGTAAAGGCATATAACATTTTCCCAATTAGAAATTTGCTGTGGAGTGCATTCTTTCACTCCATGAATGCGACCGATGATAAGATCAGCGATCGGATTCGGCAAGAGACATGCTTGCACCTCTCCTGTAAAGAAAGGCGTAGCAATATTGATAATGGCAGTGGAGTACTTCTCCAATGTGCCACCAAATGTTACACATTTGACTATATTGCCTGTAGCTCGAGAAGGATTTACGAGTGATTGCCTCACTCCAATGGTAGTGCACCCCGAATCGAAAAGAATTGATACCGGAGTACCATCTATTAGGCCCCTATTAAAGACAAGAGCACCCCTTCCATTATGCGCAATTGACGCATGGAGAGCGGGAAGCGGGTGACCGCAGCTTAAAGTAGACACTGTGGTTGGATCGAATAATGTTTTGCATTGCGAACACTCAGATGCTCTAGCAAAATCGAAAGCGGAATTTGCTACACTGTTGGAGTCTTTTTTATCATTATCCTGATTTTCGGTGTCGTGGAACTCCTGTTGTGCAGAGTTAGCCTGGTAATACGATTTACCATGTCTTTTGTGTTGTGATCTACCTCGGTTATAATTGTCTCTATAATTATTATTGCCTCTGTTATAACCCCTATTTGGGTTTGAATCATAATATTCATGATCATAATCATCATGCTCGTTATATTGAGTATCCCTGTAATATTGTTTCTTTTGTCTCCATGAAGCACTTGGGTAGTTCCTATAGCTACTCCCTTTCCGAGAATTTCTAACATTATGGGTACCCCTCGCGTGTCGAGGACTATCAGCCCGATTCCAGTTCTTCGAAGAAGAACCCTGATTTGAGTGGTTATCTTGGTTTTGATACTTATTCCAATTAACCTTTTTATCAAATTTATTTTTAGCTCCTTGGAATTTGTGTGAGTAATTCTGATTATATTCTGTTGCCGAAGCAACTGGCATACTCTCTTTAATGTTAGAGTTACTAAGAATCATGTCAGGGTGTGCCGTGGCATACTGGTCACAATATTCTTCCATTTGCTTTATTGTACCAGGTTTACGCTCATGTAAGAACTCTAGGAATGATTTATTTACAGAAGACATGACCTTGTCTCTTAGCAATAAATCCGTAAGACCATCAAATGTTTTCTCTGTTTAGGATAATTCAATCCATCGTGAAAGTGTAATTCGTGCTTTTGAGATGAAATCTGAGAATTCTATACCTACCTCAGGTCTCATTGTTTTAAACAAAAGACGATAACCTTCTTCAGACAGCTGATATCTCTTTATCAAAGCTGCCCTAACAGCATCATAATTATCTTTGTCGGCCTCTTCAACAAAATATAACTTACTTAGGGACTCCCCTTTTAGATTTTCAGACAACTGATTCACATACTGTGATTTGTCAACATTATGAGATCGACAAGCCCGTTCAAATCTAGAAAGCCAAAATGTTATGTCATCACTGGTAGGGTTAAACGCTGGTACCTTGACCTTGTACACAAAGGGTTTACCATTACCACCAGATGCCTGATTAACATTACTCATACATGTCAATTTTAATTTCTCTAATTCAAACTCATGTTCTCTTATTGCTTTTCTCTCTTCAGCTTCTCTATCTAATCTTTTCTGTTCTGCAGCAGCAGCAGCTTCTAATTTTTTCTGTTCTGCAGCAGCAGCAACTTCTAATTTTTTTCTGTTCTGCAGCAGCAGCAACTTCTAATTTTTTCTGTTCTGCAGCAACTTCTAATTTTTTCTGTTCTGCAGCAGCAGCAACTTCTAATTTTTTCTGCTCTGCATCAGCTTCTAATTTCTTCTGTTCTGCCTCAAATCTCCTTTCCTCCACTTGCATCTGCAATTTCTTAAGTTCAGCAGCAGTATCAGCTTCTTTTTCTAATCTTTTTTCCTCAGCTAGAGCTTTCCTTTCTTCTGCAGCAGCTTTTTTTTCTTCTATTTGAAGTTTTCTCTCCTCAGCCGCAGCTTTTTTTTTTCCTCAGCAGCAGCTTTTCTTTCTTCAACAGCAGCAGCAATTTTTTTCTCTTCTGCAGCTAATGCTTTGTCATATTGAGCAACAGCCCATTGTTCTAAGTCTTTTCCAGTCTTATCAAGAGATTTTCCTTGTGCAATGA
The DNA here is from genome assembly GCA_024509875.1 of Oreohelix idahoensis. Classification (NCBI taxonomy): domain Eukaryota; kingdom Metazoa; phylum Mollusca; class Gastropoda; order Stylommatophora; family Oreohelicidae; genus Oreohelix; species Oreohelix idahoensis. The sequence continues at coordinate 189,229 of JAMPIV010015950.1, forward strand.
AATAATCTAATGTAGACATATTGTCTTCTTAAATCAGAAACCTGAAAAAGTAAATAAATTACCCTCTTTCACGTTAATGAGAGACAAGTCTATACCATAGACTTAGTCTTAGTCCAAACTTGTATGGTTTATAATAACCAATGATAACTTGAGTACCTATGGACACAATAACTGTATCTCAAATACTGTGGGAGACAAGCCTTACAAAGGTCTTGTATATCTCAATGTAATCAAAGATCACTTGAGTACCTGTGGAAAAAATATTTCCCTTTACCAATCACTTTGGGAGACAAGCCTTACAAAGGTCTTGTACATTTTGTTTTATAACAATAACAATCATAAAGTACTGATCTGTACTATACTATCAGTGTATACCACTATACGTCATATGTCAACTAAAGACATTACAAAGGACAAACAAGAAAAGACAATATAAACACATTTGCAGAGATCAAATTAAATTAAATAGGAGAAATGAAAAAAATGATCACAGAAACCGTGATGATAACTGCCATAATATAACAAGACAAATACGCCACAGTGTATAAACATAAGGGTGTAAAGAAATCAAAAATAGAAAAGATGAGACCTACAATTATACAAACAAATCAAACAAAACTAAGGAACACAAAATTATTAACAAAAACAACGAAGAAAAGAACACCTCATCACAACTAACAGAAATAGCAGCAAATTGTTGCTAACAAATTTCCAATTAAGAAAATGTGTACCTATAGAATACTAGTACCAGACCAATGTCACTCGGCATACCTTGTACTAGTCACACAGAACATAAACTAATTTAATACATAACAAATAACATGTAAGCATAAATAGCATATAGCATACAATATAATTTATGTCATGAATGGAATGTGTTGCAGGTATAGTGTTGTAAAGCAGGCACAGTTTATTTTAATTCTAATAACTTGCCACTTTATTGAGTAATAGATTTAATTCTAAACTATTACACTGTCAATTTTTTCTCTTTTGAGCATATGAAGATCCAACGATGAACTATGCACTTTATGTTCAACAACACTGTGATTCTTCTGTACGTTGAGAAATGTCAACAATACTGCTCCAGATATTTTCTACACTTGATACCACTGTCCTGTGTAATACTGTCTGTACAGCGAAAAACTGTCAACAAGCGCTGACCTAGATACAGCATCCTATCGGTAATACAGGTCAAGCTGACATCGACTGTATAGCTGTCCTACTGGTGTTGATGTGTTCAAACAAATGTTCTTTCAGCTGTAAACTGTGATTCTCAACACAAAACTGCGTAAGCTGGACCCAGGAATCTGGCTCGCCACTGTAAAGTTTCTTTTCTTCTTTCCACTCTGTAAAGTGTCAGTCGATGTGCTCTGTAAGGAAGAGTGGTGTGTTGTTGAGATCAGGCATGCTCCAGTCTACCCAGCTGTAAATGGGTAACTCACCCTAGTCCTGAGTTAGGGAAGGCAAAGGCTCCAGGGGAAGCAGGCCCTAAACTTGGTCACTCCAACCGACGCAGGATGGTGTATGTATGAAGTAGAAGTGTAGAGTGTGATTACCGCGAATGGTGTACTGTTCGTGTGCTGACCAATATAACCACTCATACACATGTGTCTACAAGGCACCAATGCAGACTGCTGGAATCTTTGTTTACTCAATTTATTCAGACGTACACACTGGGACATACGAGTACATCATGGTATGTTGACATATCAATTTGTAGGTATACATAGCAGATCTGAAGTCATGACACATTCAGAAATAATGGGCAGTACATCAAAAGTTCAATGTCATGATATATTATGGCCGCATCCCCCTATCTGACTAAACGCGTCAGTGAAGGCAGATCGGTAAATAACTAAGGTTACTTGACGTCCATAGTTTGTAGCATATATTATGAAACCACGAAAGAGGGGGTTTCTAGCAAGATCGAGATCTCCCTGTCACTGTCCGATAATAGGATAAATAATCTGTTCTCTTGGCAGTGATCAAAACATATGATGACCGAAATCTAACATGGCCGCCTCCCTGAGTTGTCGTTCACTCATTCATAGGAAGGAGAATATAAGCCAGAGTTAATTTATAATGGGTATATAAATGATTTCATAAATGTTCCCATACAGCTCTACGATGATCAGGTTAATTCACGTAGCCATAACCGCTGTAGGAAAGTCTGTCATCTTTGTCGATACAAAACACGACCCTAGCGATACGAAGCACAATGTTCCATCTAGGTCGAATCGACATGAGATCATCAAAATAGGGTCTGGCAGTACATGGAGTCCGAATTATACATTGTACCGTACCTTAGGAGAGTCTCTAACATAAACTATAGTAGAGATACCATCTCCTTTAGAAGAAAACCACTTCCTGAATTATATTTCCTTAACAATCTACCAGCCCTTTGAAAAGTGCGTACCAGCCATTATCACGGTACATCGGAACTCATCACGACTTGTCAAGACAACTCATACTTCCGCTAGACCGGAATAATAAGAATCTAGTCCCGCCTACCCATCCAAAATATACAATATAGGACTGATTCTACTTGTACTAATAATATGTAATACATATGAATTCAGGCCATAAACATAATAAGCAAATTAATATATTTTCTGGCCCTAAAAAATAAGTACAAACGTAAGAGCAATCCATGCGCCGGATCAATATCAAGAACGATTACTCCTATAATCAAAAGTGTGAATCAAACATGGATTCTCTCGCTTTTACCTTAGACAGCATTTTCATACACAAATGAATGAATGTCTATATTTTTTCCATATTAAATAGCCATATCGATTTTTGTAATATGTGCGTCAAAATATGCACGCAACACGTACAGAGTTGCAATTTTCTCAAATTTTTCTAGCCATGTGTCAAACTTTTCATTAGGACAAGGGGAAGATTCTATAGTGAAAGACATAGCGGTGAGTTGAGGAGATTGAGTGTTGGAAGGATCAGTTAGAGAAGAATGAGGAGAAGACTCTTCATTGCTGGAGGTAGAGGCAGCCCCACGGCTTTGGACTTCTAGAGCTTTGAGCGCCAACTCGTGCTCTCTCCTCCCTCTCCTTCTCATGCTGTCTCTCCTTCTCTCTTTCCTCATGCTGTCTCTTCTTCTCTCTTTCCTCATGCTGCGCCCTGCGAGCTTCCATTTCTGCAGCAATTTTCTTCTGCTCTAAAGCTTCGGCTGCCTGTTCCTTCCTTCTAGCTTCTTCTTCTTTCTTCTCCGAATCATATCTGTCAAATTCGTCCCTGACAAAAGCTTTCGCTTCCTCTCCTTGTAATCCCTCTTCCCTTGCTTCGTCTCTGACCATCTGTCTAAGCTTTGCCCTCTCTGCCATAGTAAACAGCTGACTAAGACTTAGTCGAGACTGAAGTAAGAAAAAGGATACACTGGTTCCTTACCACTTACGAGAAAATACCAACAATAGATGATATATTTTAACTGGGATACCTCCTCCTAAATAGTTATCTAATTATCGCTGCTATTAATCGGCAATAAAAGCCCTAACTGCAAGCGACTATGCCAAATAAATGGTAGTTAAGATTAATCCTTAACAAAAAAAAGTTGCTACAGTGGAAACAAACAATTATTGCAAACATTTTTAAGGAGAAAAAAAAAATTCCTAAATTTTTAAATCCACTACAAGTTCACCCCTGAAGTCAGATCGGGTAAGGGAGGCAATTAACATAACGAGAAAAAAAAATACAGTCCGAACGCGCTCCTTAACTTAGTTCAAACACCTTTCTGCTCCAGAACCCTGTGATTGTTACGCAATCACAAATTCTATTACCAGCCGCATTGTATTACAAAATCAAGACATAACATATTCTGACAAAGATCACCCTGTAATCAACTGTATAAGTTTAATAATGCTGTGGAAAAACAATAAATATATATGTGTGTGGTCAGCAGGCCAATATCAGATCGTTTGTCTAGGGGATAATATTATTAAACATTCCAAAACCCACGAGATAATCACACTCTCTCTAACTAGTCTATAAAGATTCTTCTTCTTCTTCTTCTTCCATCCTTAGCCATCAACCGGCAAAGCAGTATGTGGCCAGTACGCCTAGTGGCGTCTTAGGGCAACAACAAATTGATCGATCTATCGCTGTTTCCACCACGCCTAGTGGCGTCTTTGTGGAACAAAAACAGACCAAACAATCTATCATTGTTTCCGTAATCAGATTGGTTGGCAAGCAGGTGATCAGCCCACTGTGCGAAGTTTTTACGGGATGGGGTAAACAGCCCCATGCCCATACCCTCCTTAGTCGCTTTTTACGACATGCGTGGTAGGGTGCAGTGTTACTATTCTTTGCTCCCCTTTCGGGCCCCGGTAACACACGGGTGCCTCTATAAAGATTACAGATCCAAAAAAAAAAAAATCCCTGTAAACGAACAATTTCTTGTCGCTCTACTCAGGATTAGAATTCAATTCCCGGAAAAACGAGCACCCATTTTGTCGTACATTTTCGATAGAGTAATTATGATCACTTTGGGTCCCTATTGAAAAGGACTGAATAGGACTAGAACAGGCGATGGCTCAGTGGGAGATAAGGTAATGAAATAGAATTTCACAAGTGAAATGGTGAAAGGTAAAATCTGTCCCTGGATTTGATAGATATATATCAAACCCGCCTATCGATTACGACTGAAAGTTCAGATCAGACAGTTTCTTATAAATATATATATTGATATATTTAACCACTCACATATACTCACACACAGATAAGTGACGACGATTAGACGCACATACGTGAAAACCATATCTATGAAATAGGGATTTTTTGAACAAGCTGACCGCCACACGTAGATAAAATTTATGTAAATTTTTATTTATCATAAAAAAGAAACTTTACATCGACAATATTAAATATCAAATCAAATACAATAAACATAGGTTAAGAATCAATTAAAGAGATAGACTCATAGGTGAAATCCTTTCCCCCCTCTGTTGCCAAGATCCCGTTATAAGAGAAGTTATAGCCCCAAAGAGTCACATATTTATACGCTAAAGTCCAAGGTTTTCCCTCTCTCAGTAAAGAACAGAGTTTATATATATTAATCTATCCTAAGAGGAAAACAGCATTAGCAAAAACTTGCATACAAGAGAAAATACAAAGTTATTACATGGGTTAAATCATAAACGAATTATTCCTCCCTGTTATTCTCTTGCTCTGACAGCTGTGATCACAGATAACATGCGCACTCTTGTCTAATCGTTGCTTTTCATAACATCTGGAACAAATTGTTCAGTCACTCACAGACCATCCAAGTTTGAGTTTACTGGCGAGTCAAACCCCAGTTTCTCCAAAGACTAATTAATCAAAATGTTGGGAAACGTTTGTCTCACTGTTGTAATAGGAGGCTGATGAAGGTCACTTCAATTTTTGTCCAGTTAGGAAAGTAATTATGATATCTAATGTTCACAGGGTACAATAGCTTGGAACTTCACTCGTTAAGTTGAATATCAGGTACATAAATCGGTTTAGGATAAATCTCCTTCACAACACAATGGTCGTTATATGGGAAATGTCAAATGTTATTTCAGTCGCCACCACAGGCGAAGTATATATGAACTTGAGAAAGAAATCTGGATATTCTGTAAGTCCAGTTACCATTTATTCTTAATATTACTTTTGGGCCAGTACTCTATCGTTCTTCTGGGTGTAAAACACGAGGCCAGAGAGGTTACTGGCAAAACCCGGTAATTAAATTCAGAATGTTCTTTAAGTAAAGTTCGTCTCAGTTACATAGGTACTGAAAGCCGCTGGTAAGATTTAGGGTTTATGACCCAAAATACTGTATAGGGAAGAAAAGAAACACATAAATACTCAACCCTAATAGTATATCTAATCCTACGCGTAGGGGGATTGGGGGATCCCAAGAGTGGTAGCACCTTTGGGCAAGAGCGGTCGCACCGGAGAACTGAACCAGTGGCTCAAACTCACCGGTCCACCTTGACCTTCCAAGCTTGACATATGGCTCCCAGAAGCCACAAAGACAGTGGCGGCCATCCCCCGGTAACAGTCTCGACCGACTGACCAAACTATGTTGAGCGCCCCTGCAAAGCCCTGCTTTTACCTGTGACTGTCCTCCAACTTAGAATGGCACAACTACAAACCATCCACAGCATCTCATAGTGAAGGCACCAGGGTGCACGACGTGACGATCCTTTTGACCAACTAGAAACGCTAGTGCTGACTAAATAGCTGACAAATTATGGATGTTTCCAGAAAACAGCGGTCATTTGGTGGCGGGGACTGCACAACGGTGAACCCCACTGAGGTGGTGCAACATGGTATTGGGGCTCTCTACCCCCAGGGGGTAGGACAGACATCAGGCGAACAGGACAGCAGGGGAAAATAATACTTCACCGATGATGGTACAGTGCCCACCATGCCTTGCACACCCCGCATGGAAAAAGAGGATAACTACCGGGATGAAAGAAAGTCATCACAACTCCCCACTACTCATGATGCCATGACACTAATACAACCTAAGATATACGAGCTCGGACGTCGCCTCGCAAAAGGTCCGCGCCAAGCAGGTCGCCCCTCGGCTGCTCCTGGCGAAAAGTGTGCTACCGAGGGGTATATTAACATTCTACAGTTAAATGTAGATGGAATAAGAACTAACTCGTTAGAATTAAAGAAACTACTGAAGGACCAGAAAGTTCACATTGCACTGATTCAAGAAATCGTTCTTAAGGACAAATCCATCAACTTCCCAGGCTACACAATGTACAAATGTAATTGCCATAATAATTGTCGAGGAATCCTAACCTTGGTAAGGAATGATGTACAGGCAGAGGTCGAAAGTCTTCGAACCGATGATGAAACTGACATACAACGAGTGACAGTCTGGGGAAGTGACGGACATTTCCAAATCTTAAATGTCTACAGACCCCCCAGAGAAACTAATGGAATCTACTTTGATGATATCGAATACAAGAGAACAATCATAGCAGGGGATTTCAACGCCCATTCCCCACTCTGGGGATACCAGGACACCAACACCTCAGGCCAGGCAGTAGAAGAGATATGTAACACTTCCAACCTTATAGTCCTCCAAAACGAAAGATCCCCACCAACCCTCTACCATAAAGCTAGCGGAACCAGTAGCCGACCAGACCTAACACTTGTGTCTGCAGACCTCACCAACCGGTATAAATGGAGGGTATTGGAGGTCATAGGAAGCGACCATCTACCCATCCTCACCACCATCTCGCAGGGTAAAACAAAAACGGAAACCAAAAGACAGCCGAAATGGAACTATGCTCGAGCAAACTGGGAACACTTCAAACTCATATCAGACCAGCTCCTCACTGAAATAGACATGAACCAAGACATTAATACCTTGAACGATCAGATATCTACAGCCATATTGCAGGCAGCCAAACAGGCAATCCCCAAAGGCAAAAGTTAAACCACAAACAAGCGAAGTCAGTAGCTACCGGCCTATTTCCCTGACTTCGTGCGTTGGGAAAATGGCAGAATGTATGATAAATGCACGCCTCTACTGGTGGTTAGAGAAAGGAAAAGCCCTCCATCCTAACCAAGCAGGATTTAGAAGAGGAAGACAGACTGTTGACCAGGTAATCCGATTGGTACAACATATTGCCGATGCTTTCCAGGATAAAAATCATGTGGCCGCAGTTTTCGTAGACCTCAAGCAGGCATATGACAGAGTATGGAGAGACGGTCTATTTTTCAAGATGCAGAAGATGGGCATAGAAGGAAGAATGTTTCGTTGGATAAAAGATTTCCTCACACATAGAACCATCTCCACAACGGTCAACGGAGCAACATCAGGGAAAAGAACCATCCAAGAAGGCCTCCCACAAGGCTCAGCCCTAAGCTGCACCCTCTTTCTCATATACATAAACGATCTGGCAGACTACCTTGAATTACCCAGCGCCTTGTTTGCTGATGACCTGGTCTTTTGGGCAGAAGGGAAGTCCCACTTGCAACTGCAAAATAAACTAAACCGTGCACTGGCTTCTCTAACAACCTACTGCAGCTTCTGGAAAATGGTGATCAACACGAGTAAGACAGTCTACACTATATTCACACTCAGCAACAAAACAGTAAAGAAAGAACTGGATTTAAAACTTGATGATGCAAAGCTAGCTAAAGAGAACAATCCGACTTATCTAGGGATACAGCTAGATACCAGACTCACATACAAAACACATGTTGAGTCCCTAACTGCTAAGGCCTCCAGAAGGCTAAACCTCATAAAGCGTTTGGCAAGCACTGATCAGAGCACCCTACGACAACTGTACTTGGGATACGTGCGCTCAGCTATGGATTACTCTCTACCCCTGCAAGCCACTGCTAGCCCAACACTCAGACTGAAACTAGATCGCATACAAAACCAGGCACTCCGATTCATCTGTGTAGGCTTGCGAACTACTCCGACCAGCGCATGTGAGATTTCCGCCAATGTGGAACCCCTAGAACTAAGGAGAGAGAAATCAGTCATTATCACGGCAGAAAGATTCTTGCGAGCTGACAAAGATGACCCCTGCAAAAACGTTATTGGTGACCTCAACTCCAGGTACCGAATTAAAAAGACACCTTTCACTAGAAGGTACCAAGAGCTTTCAGGGAAACACTACATACCAGAGACTAGACTACCTACTCAAGTTGTGCCTGACCTACCACCCCACGTAGAACTAAAAAGACCAATAATACGTACAAACCTTCTACAACCCGCAAATAAAAGCCTCATACCTACGCTGCTGAAAACACTTGCCATGGAAACCATCTGTCAGTACGATGAAGACATTATCCATGCCTATACAGACGGGTCAGCTTTCAAAGCAGTAATAAATGCTGGATACGGGGCCATAATCATCCCACCCAGTACTGAAGAACCCGTCAAAATTGCAGGTCCCTGTAGTATCTGGTGCACAAACTACGAAGCCGAAGTAGTCGCCATCCAGAAAACCCTAACTAGAATTTTTGAACTCTTTGAATCAGACGAAATGGAACCAAATGATGTTGTAGTGTTCTCAGACTCGCAGGCTGCCCTCTTGGCAACAGGAAACTGGAAAACCAACTCAATCAGTACTATCCAGAAGGTTCAAGAAACATGCCACAAAATTATGAACTTGTACGGAACAGAAATATACAGGCAATGGATACCTGGCCACATAAACATCACATTAAATGAAGTTGCTGATAGACTGGCAAAGAAGGGAGCAAAAATGTCACAGATTGATCACCCACTGAGTATGTTAACAGTTAAACAAATAGTCAAAAACAACTGTAAAGAAGTTTGGCTGAACACGTGGGCACAGACTAAAACAGGAAGAAGACTCTTCATTCACCAAACAGCCCCAAATAAGAAAGATGCTATGAACGGTATCGAACGAAGGTACCAAACCAAAATCTTCAGAATGAGAACAGGATACTCTACACTAAATGGCCACAGAAACAGACTAAGTTCACAAAATATAGCAAAATGTAGACACTGCTCTAACCCGTTGGAGACAGTAGAACACCACCTACTACAGTGCCCTGCACTTCAGGGACTGAGACAACAACTGCTACCTCACAACCCATCCATAGACAATACACTGTATGGCAGCTCAGAACAGCTTATACGAAATGCGCAGTACCATATAATGGCATCAAGGTCACCAAGAGCCGACGTTCAGTGACAGTGGATCAAAGAAGAAGAAGAAGAATCCTATGTGTAAATAATATTCACTTCGGTTAATCAACTAAAATTAGAAACCATAAGCTTAGAGCTATTCTCATCGTTAAACTTCCGTGAAATAAATTCTAGTCATTTACAAAATCCCATCATCATGAATTAGAAATACATAAAATTATATTTCGTCAATACTCATGAGTCATCAGTGCATTTACTTAGTTAGTTAAGCTATTCTCTTGCTGGTTACTAGCAGTTTATTCAAATTTATTAATAGCCGAATGAGTTTAGCTAGAAATATAATTATTTGCTCTCCATTGTAACGCAGTAACTTTAGAGAATATAACTGAATTATCATTAAATCTCTCTACACAGAAATTAACTAGTGAAATAAAATAAGCGATCACCACTTAAATCACTCAATCACTACTATATATATTTATTTATTTACCACAGCGCAGAAGTAGAAACTATCTCCAATTCGACCAACTAAATGATACTCTATTAACAGAGATCTAGGACTCGAAAGCTAGAAGGTTCTAGTCTTAATGGCGGTACTTGGATGAATTTGAGTAGAAAATCTAGAGTATATATATATATATATATTTGCAGAAACGAGTTAAGGAATATGTAGATTTTCCCAAGGTGCTACATCTGGTAAATTGAGTCTGTTTCAGGTCTTAGACGTAACTTATTTCTTTCATCCGAGATATATATATTTATCTCCCCTCCGTTGTAACATATTACACGATTTTGATCTCTGGCGTTCAAAATTAAATCAAACCCGCCTCGCGTATGTTAATCAGGTCTGCTATAAACCTACATCAAAGAGATTAGCGCACAGTCCAAAACTGCGCGTCCTAAATTAGAAGAAATGGGAAAAAGATAGCTTGAGTGTGGGAAAGTAAAAGTTAACAGAAAAATATCTGTAGGTAACAAGTTGAGTATAAGAGAAATTAGGAAAATGAAAATAGATATAGACATGTATTTCCATAATTCTACCGCAGACATCCCCGCTTAAGATATGGAACCATTCCATGTCCACGTTATGGAAATATATTTCCTATATCAGTGGTGTCTGAGGGATTGTCATCTTCCCTCTCATCTTCTCCCTCCATCTCTGTCCAATTCCTACTCATCTAGTCTGCTCCCACATTTTCCCTTCCTCTGGAATGTCTTCCGTGCGCGCTTGAAAGAGTGTCGCCGCTTTTGACATTTTTGAAAGATTCCGTGTGTTTGCAGTGGAATTTCCCTGCCACTATCGTCATCTTCGTCAATTTTGGCGAACGCCAGGAGATGTTCGGAGGTTGGCACTGGTCTTTCCAAGTATTTCTTTATCAGATTTACATGGTAGACCTTCTCCTTTCCTTTAAGAGAGATCTGGTAGTTAGCCTTTGAAATCTTTTTAAGGACGGTAAACGGCCCGTGCCATCCGATACGTAGTTTGTTGTTTCCAGTGGGGAGTAACACCAAAACTTTCTCTCTTGCTTCCAGTTCTCTTTCTTTCGCGACTTTCCTGTATCGGTTAGCGTGCTGTGCGCGTGCTCGCTTAAAGTTGGTCGTTGCTAGGTCCCATCCTAGTTTCAACCTTTCCTTTAAATCCGACACATATTTACTGGTTGAGACGACTGTCTCATCAGCCTTCTTGTCTGTTAGCGACTGAAGTAAGGCTTCAAGCGGCCCCTTAATAGGTCTGCCGAATAAAAGCGTAGCTGGGGAAAATCCTGTGGAAGGATTTGGGGCTTCCCTGTAGGCAAATAAAGCTGCAGGTATACAAAGATCCCAATCTTCAGGTTTCACTTGTCCCAGTTTACTTAACATCATGTGGAGGTTCCCGTTGACACGTTCTACTAACCCGCTTTCGTCCGGATTATAAGGCTCTATGTAGATGTAATAGTTCCTCAAGATCTTAACGATGTCGTCCATTAACAGGTTTCGGTATGGAGATCCGTTATCCGTCAACACACGTTGAGGGAATCCCAACCGAGTAAAAATCTGCACGAGGGCTTCTGCGACTTGCTTGGCATCAGCGCATGTAAGCGGTATAGCTTCTGCCCATAAAGTGCATGTGTCGACTAAGGTCAGGACGAACCTGTTCCTTCTTTTAATCCTTTCCAAGGGTCCTAAAATGTCGATCACTACCCGTTCAAATGGCGTCTCCATTATTGGCAATTTATCCAGAGAAACTGGGGTGTATGTTGCTTGGGTGGCACACGTTGGCACTTGGCACAGGATTTCACATACCTGATAATATCAGTATTCATTCCTGGCCACCAATAATGAGTCGATATACGTTGATTTGTGGCGTTCTGTCCCATATGTCCGCTAAAGGGAAGAGAGTGCCCCATTTCTAAGATTTGGCTTCTGTACTGTTTCGGTACTAGGAGCTGATTGTAACCTTGGTCAGGCTTGCCCATTCTGCGATAAAGTATTCCATCCTTAGAAAAAATGTCCCTGTGCTGTCTAGGGTCCTTAGCGATGGGCAGTTTCCTAAAGCAGGGTGCCAAGGTAGGGTCCTTTTGTTGCGCCTCTTTAAGTTCCATAGGTAACAAATTTGGCGCAGGCTCTCGTTCCTTCTTGGTTTGCCCTCTTGTAGTTACTGCTGCCACAATCGGCTCTTCCGGTTTCCCAATAAACACATATCTACCGCCAAGTATGACTGGGTAGATCGGGTCATCCATAACAGCCGCTTTGATCACACCTCTGACAAAATCAGAGTGGATCTCAACCAATGCAATGGGAAGCGTTGTTGGTGCATCACTCTTAAAAACTCCACAAAGTTTGACGGCTTCTTCTGTCTCTTGACCGGGTTTGACCAGGTGCCTGGCAACAATGCAATCGTAGATTATTCTTTCGAAAAGGCTCTTCTGTCGGTTTACGTTTTGTGGCCGGCAGTTTGCCAGCGCATTATGATATCGATCAGACTTTTCCAAAATGTCTTCAAGCTTTTCTGCATCCTGCTCAGCTAGAAATCTCCGGGTGTCAGCAGACAAAGTGTTCCTTATCTGTTGGCATATAACGAACTCCTCAAGACCTTCATAGGTAGAGGCGAGCTGTGAAAGCTTAAGGCACTTTGTCAAGTATCCCTTCAAACGAGACGAGAACTGCTGAAAAGTTTCAGAGCTCTCCTTCCTGCTGTTGCAAAACAGTTGCAAACATTTTCGCGCATTCATTTCAAAGCGCTCAAGTAAAGCTTTCTTCAACACATCGTAGTTGTCTTGTTGGCTGCTTTCCAGTTTTGCGTAAACAGCAAACGCACTGCTTTTCAAAGCCTGAGAAAGCTTCATATTCCAACGAGACCTCTCTAAACCGTACAGATTTGCAATTTTCTCAAATTTTTCTAGCCATGTGTCAATCTTCTCATTAGGACAAGAGAGAGATTCTATAGTGAAAGACATAACGGTGAGTTGAGGAGATTGAGTGTTAGAAGGATCAGTTAGAGAAGAATGAGGGGAAGAATCTCCATTGCTGGGGGTAGAGGCAGCCCCACGGCTTTGGACTTCTAGAGCTTTGAGCGCCAACTCGTGCTGTCTCTCCTCCCTCTCCTTCTCATGCTGTCTCTCCTTCTCTCTTTCCTCATGCTGCCTCTCCTTCTCTCTTTCCTTATGATGCGCCCTGCGAGCTTCCATTTCTGCATCAATTTTCTTCTGCTCTAAAGCTTCGGCTGCCTGTTCCTTCCTTCTAGCTTCTTCTTCTTTCTTCTCCGAATCATATCTGTCAAGTTCGTCCCTGACAAAAGCTTTCGCTTCATCCCTCTTCCCTTGCTTCGTCTCTGAGCATCTGTCTAAGCTTTGCCCTCTCTGCCATAGTAAATAGCTGACTGAGACTTAGTCGAGAAAGAAGTAAGAAAAAGGATACACTGGTTCCTTACCACTTACGAGAAAATACCAACAAAAGATAATATATTTTAACTGGGATACCTTCTCCTAAATAGTTATCTAACTATCGCTGCTATTAATCGGCAATAAAAGCCCTAACTGCAAGCGACTATGCCAAATAAATGGTAGTTAAGATTAATCCCTAACAAAAATAAGTTGCTCCAATGGAAACAAACAATTATTGCAAAAATTTTTAGGGAGAAAATAATTCCCTACATTTTTAAATCCACTTCAAGTTCACCCCTGAAGTCAGATCGGGTAAGGGAGGCAATTAACAGGACGAGAAAAAAATACAGTCCGAAGCGCTCCTTAACTTAGTTCAAACACCTTTCTGCTCCAGAACACTGTGATTGTTACGCAATCACAAATTCTATTACCAGCTTCTTTGTATTACAAAATCAAGACATATCGTATTCTGACAAAGATCACCCTGTAATCAATTGTATAACTCTAATAATGCTGTGGAAAAACAATAAATATATTTGTGTGTGGTCAGCAAGCCAATATCAGATCGTTTGTCTAGGGGATAATATTATTAGAAATTCCAAAACCCACGAGACAATCACACTCTCTCTAACTAGTCTATAAAGATTACAGATCCCCCCCAAAAAAATCCCAGTAAACGAGAAATTTCTTGTCGCTCTGCTCAGGATTAAAATTCAATTCCCGGAAAAACGAGCACCCATTTTGTCGTATATTTTCGATAGAGTAATTAAGATCACTTTTGTTCCCTCCTGAATAGGACTGAATAGGACTAGAACAGGCGATGGCTCAGTGGGAGATAAGGTAAAGAAATAGAATTTCACAAGTGAAATGGTGAAAGGAAAAATCTGTCCCTGGATTTGATAGATAATCAAACCCGCCTATCGATTACGACTGAGCGTTCAGATCAGACAGTTTCCTATAAATATATATATTGATATATTTAACCACTCACATATACACCCACACAGATAAGTGACGACGATTAGACGCACATACGTGAAAACAATATCTATGAAATATGGATCTTTTTGAACAAGCTGACCGTCACACGTAGATAAAATGTATGTAAATTTTTATTTATCATAAAAAGGAAACTTTACATCTGTCGTAGATTTCCGATAGGAGAATTAAGACTAGGTTTGGTCCCTTCTGAATAGGTTTGAATAGGTGATAGACTCAGTGAGAGTTAGTGAAAGGTAATAGAATTTCCACACACGTGAGATGATAGATTTTGATATAGTGGCTGTCTCTGAAAGCGAAAAGAATTCTTCTCTCTCTCACCTATCTTCTACAACAGTTGTTACAGCGTCAGACAGACTACACCAATATACATATTACGTATATTTCTCTTCACTCACAGGCACGCACATACACGTGACGACAGGTAAACACACAGACGTGGGAAAACTATAACCATGATATATATTATCTAGAACGAGCTGACCAAACACGATTATTAAGTTCAAGAGCGATTTTAATATCAGGAAAAATCGGCTCACAACATCAAAGAAAGTACATCAAGGAAAATACATATACACATAGTCATAAAAAATCAAGGAATGTTGCAAGGATGATAGCCCCGTTATAGTGTTAACTCTAGGTTTAGCCCGGCCCCGTTAAGAGAACAGATTTTGGCGCCCGAGTCACAGATACATAGGGTTTGAGTCTAAGAGTTGTCTTTGTTTTATCTCGTAATTATATGCACAGAGTTTAAAAAAAATCTGATTTAACCTAAGACAAAAACACAAGAACTCTAGCCTTAGCAACAAATTATGCAGATTGAAAAAACAAATAGGACAGCAACAGGGTGTCAAAGATATAATAGTGAAAAATATCACTCAAACCAGCGTACACTCATTCATTCCGCCATGGCTTCTCACACTAGTACTCACGACTTTGCTTGCTGCCTCTTGGAACACATTGATTTTTAGATTTTCACACAGACTCAAAAAATGCAGTCTACTGCCAAGAAGTCCCCAGTTCCAAAAGACCTGTTTAACTTGGAGTCTCCGGGAACGACTACTTGGGTATGCAAATTTGTTCAAATGTCTGATTAAGTCACCTAACAATTATTCCAGGCGCGGGAGTTAACAGAGCACAGTGTCAATAGCGTAGGTTTCTAAAAAAAAATGATGAATGTCAGGTCGGTGCCTTCCCTCAGTATAGGATTCACTTTAGTCACACCACAGATTTGTCCACAAGATATAATCTAGTCGGGAAATGATTGTTAATATTCACGCCACCAGGCAGCAAATTATATAGAGTTTCTAGAAGAAATTAAGTGCTGGCTCCAAGGTCCAGTATTTATCATTACAGTCTTTGAAAACCCGTTATAGGGATATTAGTATTTCTGTCTAACTTGCACCGTCAGATCAGTGTTACTTGAGAAAACCCACGTGGTTCAAAATAAGGACTGTCTATTTCTTCACAAGTATGGAAACTACTACTAGGTGCTGGTAGTTAGGGTCACCCCAAAACTTTCACTGTGTGGAGGAAAAATAACACATATAATATAATACACAGAATCTGAACTGGTTATAACTTACATTTAAACTTGCAAGCAGAGAGCTTTGCTTATCATTTAAACTTCCCGTGACGTAAGTTATATTTAAAAATCAGCATTCCTCATAAATTAGGAACACGTGCGTATCCCGTCATCATTCATGAGGCTCGATTCTAGAGTTTATACGTTAGTTTAGAAAAATACACTCGACTGAGTATTAGCAGTTAAATTAAATTCATAAATAGCTACAATTGCCGTTATAAGCTAGAAATTAAATTTTTAGTCTGCTTTCCACTGAATGCTTCCCTAGAAAATATAATAGCCTACCACTTTATTTCTCTTCTGCGCTAAAGAAATAGATTAAAATGAATTAAGCGATTTAACACTTTAACACTCACAAAATCTATATATCTATCATATTAATTACCTCAACCACAGAATTACAGGTAGTCGCACAACTTAAGAGTAAAAATGCTGAAAATATTTCTGGAAGTCTAGAAGTTCGACAAATTGCCGAAACAAACTGAGATCTTCGCTAACAGCTATTCTGTTTTTCGAGCGACCTATCTACTGTGGAGTCTATGAGCGAGAATGAAATTAAAGTTTCAAACTTGGCCAATATCTTAAAATCAGACAAAGGGCCCAAACTTATTTCGCCAAGCGAAATTATCTCCCCTACTCCCAACATTTACGTCCGCTTAACGCGTGTCGTAACTGTCACCTACTGACCACGATGTACGCGTGTCAGTTTCAAATCCCAGACAGCCTGACTCCATTGCCCAAGTGAGCGCCGTGTCAGTTTGGGATTTTCCAGCCAAAAAATCTGGATACTGCCCGGTGCAGATGTAAAGTATCACACCTCACCGGGACTAATGCCGAGAAGAAGCTCGCGCGCTCGGTGAGAATGTAGACGATTTGCTACGTCCTGTGTTCAGCGAACCGACTTATCACGCCTTCTGACGCCCTGACATCTACGTAATATCGTCCTAGCGCGATTCTCAGTTTAAGAGAAAGGAAAACAGGTAAAGTTTGCGAATTATATGAGAATAATATTCGCAAAACGAATGGATGAAAAAAAATATACAGGAAAAAAAATACAGAGATAATAAAAGAGAGAATTTATGTGAAAGAATAGGAAGAAGATGTAGGAAATTAAATGAATATAAACCCTACGTGACAGAGCCTCCCCCCTTTAAGATATGGAAGCACTCCATGTCTACGTTATGGAGTTTAATTTCCTATAACCGTAGCTTCGGGGTGTCTGTCTTCTTCCCTCTCCATCTCCCCCTCCATCTCTGTCCAATTCCTACTCAAGTCCACTCCTCAAAGTTTCCTTCCCCTGGAATGTCTCATATGCGCGCTTGAAAGAGCGTCGCCGCTTCTGACATTTTTGAAAGATTTCCTGTGATAGCGGTGGAATATCCCTGCCACTATCATCATCTTCGTCAGTTTTGGCGATCGTCAGGAGATGGTCGGAGGTTGGCACTGGTTTTTCCAAGTATCTCTTTAAGAGATTTAAATGGAAAACCTTCTCCTTTCCTTCAATAGAGATCTGGTAGTTAGCCTTAGAAATCTTTTTCAGGACGGTAAACGGCCCTTGCCATCCGATCTTCAGTTGGTTGTTCTCGGTAGGGAGCAACACCAAAACTTTCTCTCCTGCTTCCAGTTCTCTCTCTTCCGCGACTTTCCTGTATCGGTTAGCGTGCTTTGTGCGAGCTCGCTTAAAGTTAGTCGTTGCTAGGTCCCACCCTAGTTTCAACCGTTCCTTTAAAACCGACACATATTTACTTGCTGAGACGACTGTCTCATCCGCCTTCTCGTCTGTCAGAGACTGAAGTAAGGCTTCAAGCGGGCCCTTAATGGGTCTGCCAAATAAAAGTGTAGCTGGCGGAAATCCTGTGGAGTATGAGGAGATTCTCTGTAGCCAAATAATGCTGCAGGAATACAGAGATCCCAATCTTCAGGTTTCACTTGTGCCAGCTTACTTAGCATCATGGTGAGGTTTCCATTAGCACGTTCCACGAGCCCATTTCCCGCCGGAGTATATGGCTTAGTGTGGATGTGTTGGGTCCTCAAGATCTTAACGATCTCATCCATCAACAGGTTTCGGTATGGAGATCCATTATCCGTCAACACTTGCTGAGGGAATCCCAACCGAGTGAAAATCTGCACGAGGGCTTCTGCGACATGCTTGGCATCTGCGCATGTTAGCGGATAGCTTCTGCCCATAAAGTGCATGTATCGACTAAGGTCAGGATGAACCTGTTCCTTCTTTTAGTCCTTTCGAAAGGCCCTAAAATGTCGATCACAACCCGTTCGAATGGTGTTCCCATTATTGGCATTTTCGCCCAGTGGACTGGGGGTGCCCGTTGCTTGGGTGGCACACGTTGGCACTGGGCACAGGATTTGACATATCTGATAATATCAGTATTTACTCCTGGCCACCAATAATGAGTGGTTATACGTTGGTTTGTGGCGTTCTGTCCCATATGTCCGCTGAAGGGAAGAGAGTGCCCCATTTCTAGGATTTGGCTTCTGTACTGTTTCGGTACTAGGAGCTGGTTGTAACCTTGGTCAGGCTTGCCCGTTCTCCGATAAAGTACGCCATCCTTAGAAAAAATGTCCCCGTGCTGTTTGGGTTCCTTAGCCATGGGCAGTTTCCTAAAGCAGGGTGCCAAAGTAGGGTCCTTGTATTGCGCTTCTTTAAGTTCCATGGGTAACAAATTTGGCGCAGGCTCCCGTTCCTTCTTGGTTTGCCCTCTTGTAGTTACTGCTGCCACAATCGGCTCTTCCGGTTTCCCAATACACACGTATCTCCCGCAAGTATGACTGGGTAGATGGGATCATCCATAACAGCCGCTTTGATCACACCTCTGACAAAGTCAGAGTGTATCTCCACCAATGCGATGGGAAGCGCTGTAGGTGCATCACTCTTACGAACTCCACAAAGTTGGACGGTCTCTGCTGTCTCTTGACCGGGTTTGACCAGGTTTCTGGCAACAATGCAATCATAAGAAAGCCCCGTGTCAAATAAGCAAGAAGTTTGAGAACCGTTCAAAGTAACAGTACCTCGCGTTGAGGGTCTATCCCCAACAGGTTGGGAATCACTGTCAATAATTCCGCCTTGCGAGACTGTTAATAAGCATCCGATGCGTTTCGGCTCGGTGTGCTCGGTCTGATCATATGTCCCGTGCTCAGGGGTTCTCCCTTTGCCACCTTGTCCTTTCTGGCTACGCTGCCATGTAGGGCGGTCGGGTTGATCAGACTGTTTGGGGTGGTTGGGGTACTTGTTCTTGTAGAACTTGGATTTTTCAGGAGGGGGGTTTTGAGGTCCAGCTTCTCTGTGGTTGTTTTGGTTAGAAGCCTGAGAAGATTGCTCTAGGTTATGTTTTCGAAAATGCTCCTCTGTCGGTTTCCGCTTTGTGGCCGGTAGTTCAGCCAGCGCATTGTGATAACGCTCAGACTTTTCCAAAATGTCTTCAAGTTTTTTTCTGCCCCCTGCTCAGCGAGAAATCTCCGGGTATCAGCAGACAAAGTGTTCTTTATTTGTGCAGTTAGAACAAGTTCCTCAAGACCTTCATAGGTAGAGGGGAGCTGCGAAAGCTCAAGGCACTTTGTTAGATATCCCTTAAGACGAGATGAGAACTGGTGAAAAGTTTCAGAATTCTCTTTCCGGCTGTTGCGAAACAGTTGCAAAAACTTGCGAGCGTTCATTTCAAAGCGCTCCAGTAACGCTTTCTTCAACACATCGTAGTCGTCTTGTTGGCTACTTTCCAGCTTAGAATAAACATCATAAGCAGAACCTTTTAGGGCCTGGGAAAGTTTCATATTCCAACGCGACCTCTCTAACCCGTACAGAGTTGCAATTTTCTCAAATTTTTCTAACCATGTGTCAATCTTCTCATTTGGACAAGGAAAAGATTCAAGAGTGAAAGACATAGCATTTAGTTGAAGAGATTGAGTGTTAGCAGGGTCAGTTAAGGAAGAATGAGGAGAAGACTCTCCATTGCTGGAGGTAGAGGCAGCACCACGACTTTGGAATTCTAGAGTTTTAAGAGCCAACTCATGCTGTCTCTCTTCTCTCTCCTTCTCATGCTGTCTCTCCTTCTCTTTTTCCTCATGCTGTCTCTCCTCCCTCTCCTTCTCCTGTTGTCTCTCCTTCTCTCTTTCCTCATGCTGCATCCTGCGAATTTCCATTTCCTCATCCATCTTCTTCTGCTGTAAAGCTTCGGCTGCTTCTTCTTTCCTCCTAGCTTCTTCTTTTTCCTCTTTAGCTTCAGCTGCTTTCCTCTCCGCATCATATCTCTCCAGTTCGTCTCTGACAAAAGCTTTCGCTTCCTCTCCTTCCAGTCCCTCCTCTCTCGCTTCGTCCCTGAGAAGTTGTCTAAGCTTTGCCCTCTCGGCCATATTATGTCAGTGACTGAGACACGTGGAGATATAAAATAGGAAAAAGAATAACCTGGTTCCTACCACTTACGAGAAAAAAAAAACCAAAAATTCAAAAGATGATATCCTTAACCCTGGGATACCTCCTCCAAAATAAAATCTAACTATCGCTGCTATTATCGGCAATAAAGCACTCAATGCAAAACACGACTACGCCAAATAAATGGTAGTTAAGATTACAACTGAAAAAATAAGTTGCTACAGTGGAAAAGCAAAAGAATATTGCAAAAATTAAAGAGAAAAATAATCCCTTAATTATTAAAAATCCACTATAAGTTCACCCCTGAAGTCAGATCGGGTAAGGGAGGGAATTAATCTGGACAAAAAAGTCCGAAACACACTCCTTAACTTAGTTCAAACGCCGTTCTGCCTCAGTACCCAGTGAATGTTATACACTCACCACTTTACCAGCATTTAGTATTACAATCAGCAGTTAACCTATATCCCGACAAAATCAACCTGTAACCAAAATGTATATTATTCAAAGATGCTGTGGAAAAAAACTTATTAGTTTGTGTGGTCAGCACGCCCGTAAACAGATCGCTAGTCTAGGGGGTAATTTTTTTAAAAGATACACAACTCACAAGACATCACACTCTTACTCTATTACAGAATAAGAATCTTAAATACAAAATCCAGATAGACGAGTCCACGTTTGTCGTACTCGTCTTCCTATTCTAAGTTCCAAAGACCGGAAACGAGCCCTCATTTGTCGTACTCGTCTTCCTATTCTAAGTTCAAAAATCCTACGGACGAGAACCCATTTGTCGTAGATTTCCGATAGGAGAATTAAGACTAGGTTTGGTCCCTTCTGAATAGGTTTGAATAGGTGATAGACTCAGTGAGAGTTAGTGAAAGGTAATAGAATTTCCACACACGTGAGATGATAGATTTGATATAGTGGCTGTCTCTGAAAGCGAAAAGAATTCTTCTCTCTCTCACCTATCTTCTACAACAGTTGTTACAGCGTCAGACAGACTACACCAATATACATATTACGTATATTTCTATCACTCACAGGCACGCACATACACGTGACGACAGGTAAACACACAGACGTGGGAAAACTATAACAATGATATATATATTATCTAGAACGAGCTGACCAAACACGATTATTAAGTTCAAGAGCGATTTTAATATCAGGAAAAATCGGCTCACAACATCAAAGAAAGTACATCAAGGAAAATACATATACACATAGTCATAAAAAATCAAGGAAATGTTGCAAGGATGATAGCCCCGTTATAGTGTTAACTCTAGGTTTAGCCCGGCCCCGTTAAGAGAACAGATTTTGGCGCCCGAGTCACAGATACATAGGGTTTGAGTCTAAGAGTTTATCTTTGTTTTATCTCGTAATTATATGCACAGAGTTTGAAAAAAATCTGATTTAACCTAAGACAAAAACACAAGAACTCTAGCCTTAGCAACAAATTATGCAGATTGAAAAAAAAAAATAGGACAGCAACAGGGTGTCAAAGATATAATAGTGAAAAATATCACTCAAACCAGCGTACACTCATTCATTCCGCCATGGCTTCTCACACTAGTACTCACGACTTTGCTTGCTGCCTCTTGGAACACATTGATTTTTTAGATTTTCACACAGACTCAAAAAATGCAGTCTACTGCCAAGAAGTCCCCAGTTCCAAAAGACGTATTTAACTTGGAGTCTCCGGGAACGACTACTTGGGTATGCAAATTTGTTCAAATGTCTGATTAAGTCACCTAACAATTATTCCAGGCGCGGGAGTTAGCAGAGCACAGTGTCAATAGCGTAGGTTTCTAAAAAAAAATGATGAATGTCAGGTCGGTGCCTTCCCTCAGTATAGGATTCACTTTAGTCACACCACAGATTTGTCCACAAGATATAATCTAGTCGGGAAATGATTGTTAATATTCACGCCACCAGGCAGCAAATTATATAGAGTTTCTAGAAGAAATTAAGTGCTGGCTCCAAGGTCCAGTATTTATCATTACAGTCTTTGAAAACCCGTTATAGGGATATTAGTATTTCTGTCTAACTTGCACCGTCAGATCAGTGTTACTTGAGAAAACCCACGTGGTTCAAAATAAGGACTGTCTATTTCTTCACAAGTATGGAAACTACTACTAGGTGCTGGTAAAGTTAGGGTCACCCCAAAACTTTCACTGTGTGGAGGAAAAATAACACATATAATATAATAAACAGAATCTGTACTGGTTAAAACTTACATTTAAACTTGCAAGCAGAGAGCTTTGCTTATCATTTAAACTTCCCGTGACGTAAGTTATATTTAAAAATCAGCATTCCTCATAAATTAGGAACACGTGCGTATCCCGTCATCATTCATGAGGCTCGATTCTAGAGTTTATACGTTAGTTTAGAAAAATACACTCGACTG
Organism: Oreohelix idahoensis; assembly: GCA_024509875.1. Taxonomy (NCBI): domain Eukaryota; kingdom Metazoa; phylum Mollusca; class Gastropoda; order Stylommatophora; family Oreohelicidae; genus Oreohelix; species Oreohelix idahoensis. The sequence continues at coordinate 212,089 of JAMPIV010015950.1, forward strand.
AGTATTAGCAGTTAAATTAAATTCATAAATAGCTACAATTGCCGTTATAAGCTAGAAATTAAATTTTTTAGTCTGCTTTCCACTGAATGCTTCCCTAGAAAATATAATAGCCTACCACTTTATTTCTCTTCTGCGCTAAAGAAATAGATTAAAATGAATTAAGCGATTTAACACTTTAACACTCACAAAATCTATATATCTATCATATTAATTACCTCAACCACAGAATTACAGGTAGTCGCACAACTTAAGAATAAAAATGCTGAAAATATTTCTGGAAGTCTAGAAGTTCGACAAATTGCCGAAACAAACTGAGATCTTCGCTAACAGCTATTCTGTTTTTCGAGCGACCTATCTACTGTGGAGTCTATGAGCGAGAATGAAATTAAAGTTTCAAACTTGGCCAATATCTTAAAATCAGACAAAGGGCCGAAACTTATTTCGCCAAGCGAAATTATCTCCCCTACTCCCAACATTTACGTCCGCTTAACGCGTGTCGTAACTGTCACCTACTGACCACGATGTACGCGTGTCAGTTTCAAATCCCAGACAGCCTGACTCCATTGCCCAAGTGAGCGCCGTGTCAGTTTGGGATTTCCAGCCAAATGTCTGGATACTGCCCGGTGCAGATGTAAAGTATCACACCTCACCGGGACTAATGCCGAGAAGAAGCTCGCGCGCTCGGTGAGAATGTAGACGATTTGCTACGTCCTGTGTTCAGCGAACCGACTTATCACGCCTTCTGACGCCCTGACATCTACGTAATATCGTCCTAGCGCGATTCTCAGTTTAAGAGAAAGGAAAACAGGTAAAGTTTGCGAATTATATGAGAATAATATTCGCAAAACGAATGGATGAAAAAAAATATACAGGAAAAAAAAATACAGAGATAATAAAAGAGAGAATTTATGTGAAAGAATAGGAAGAAGATGTAGGAAATTAAATGAATATAAACCCTACGTGACAACATCGACAATATTGAATATCAAATCAAATACAATAAACATAGGTTAAGAATCAATTAAAGACATAGACTCATAGGTGAAATCCTTTCCCCCCTCTGTTGCCAAGATCACGTTATAAGAAAAGTTATAGCCCCAAAGAGTCACAGATTCATAAGCTAAAATCCAAGGTTTTCCCTCTCTCAGTAAAGAACAGAGTTTATATATATTAATCTATCCTAAGAGGAAAACAGCATTAGCAAAAACTTGCATACAAGAGAAAATACAAAGTTATTACATGGGTTAAATCATAAACGAATTATTCCTCCCTGTTATTCTCTTGCTCTGACAGCTGTGATCACAGATAACATGCGCACTCTTACCTAATCGTTGCTTTTCATAACATCTGGAACAAATTGTTCAGTCACTCACAGACCATCCAAGTTTGCGTTTACTGGCGAGTCAACCCCCAGTTTCTCCAAAGACTAATTAATCAAAATGTTGGGAAACGTTTGTCTCACTGTTGTAATAGGAGGCTGATGAAGGTCACTTCAATTTTTGTCCAGTTAGGAAAGTACTTATGATATCTTATGTTCACATGGTACAATAGCTTGGAACTTCACTCGTTAAGTTGAATGTCAGGTACATAAATCGGTTTAGGATAAATCTCCTTCACAACACAACAATGGACAATACTTATTTCAGTCGCGCCACCACAGGTGTAAGTATACAAATGTCTTTTGGTGTAAAACACGAGGCCAGACAGGTCACTTGCAAAACCAGGTAATTATATTCAGAATGCTCTTTAAGTAAAGTTCTTCTCAGTTACATAGGTACTGAAAGCCGCTGGTAAGATTTAGGGTTTATGACCCAAAATACTGTATAGGGAAGAAAAGAAACACATAAATACTCAACCCTAATAGTATATCTAATCCTACGCGTAAATAATATTCACTTCGGTTATTCAACTAAAATTAGAAACCATAAGCTTACAGCTAGTCTCATCGTTAAACTTCCGTGAAATAAATTCTCATCTCATCATCTCAACCCATAACCCGTCATGGGTCGTAGGGGTGCCATGGTGGAAGCATCAGCAGACATCGTCCTCAACTGCTCTCTATTCTCATCAATGCGTACAAGTGTGGAAAAACCGTGTCTTGCCCATTCTTTGATGTTATCAGCCCAGGATTTTCTTTGCCTTCCTCTTCTCCGTTTACCTTCGACTGTTATCCTGGAGGATCGTTTTCGAAAGGGAGTCATGACGAGTTACATGCCCAAACCAGGCAAGCTTTCGACGTTTCACTATTGACAAAAGTGGTTCTTGGTGGCCTGCATAGGTGTTTATCTTCTCTCTAACATAGACATTTGTTTTGTGCTCTTTATAGCAAATGCGCAAAATTCTTCTATAACATTTATGCTCGAAAGCCTGAATCCTTCGCTCCGTATCTGCAGTGAGTGTCCAGCCCTCACACCCATACAAGAGAATAGATAATACAAGTGATTTGTATAATTTGATCTTCACGGGAAAACTGATGTTACTTTTCCAGATCACATTCAACCTTGTCATCTGCTAGCAGACGTTACAGTTCGATACTAAAGACTGTAGAGTTAACGCCATAAACTATTTATACGCATTTCAAGAATGTATCTATGGAACTTCGTCTCGTTAATAAATGATGTTGAACTTGTCCATGCTGCCTTAACATTAATATGAAGATGTGGAGTTGTTTGCCTGTGTGCGGGGTCTGCTCGTCATCCCCTATGTGACTTTGGCCAGGGTAACGTCTAAGTTTACTCCAACTATATTATCATTAAAAAAAGACCCGCAACTAAGATGTACATATTGCATTTTTGATAATTGTTCTCTTCGATGTTTCTCAATTAATCCTGAGTTAAGTGTTAACTATCCAAGTATTATTTAATTTTATTTCCCACGTATATGTCGATTACGCCTGTCAATTCTGTATCACGTACCGTGTTGTGAGGTGAATATCTTACCTCGCTTAGCTAGGCTGACCGTGTGTGTGTAACGCCGATCGCCCCCCGCCTGCTCGCTAGCCAAGCGCGAGAGAGGAATTTTCTAGAGGCCGGTTGGGACTCGGAGAATGTTTTATTTAAGTGTAATTGTATGCGTTTTAGTGGAAGACAGAAGAGAGGGTGGGTGTTTGCATGTCTGTTAGCGTCGATCGTTCGGGTCGAACAAACCCATGTAAATGTTTTTGAATGTCTTATTTTTCCAGACCCTGATCAGAAAGACAGAGAGGGGTCTGTGTGCACTATCTACCTGCTCAACCAGAGTCTACGGAGATTTATCGTGCACAACGTTTCCACACACTGGTGCATGGCCTCTAGCATTTACTAGGCCTCATTGTCTTTACTGACGGATTGACTGCCAAATTGCTACCGCTGGCGGCTATTTCGTGGTTTACATTACGGCGGCGTAGAGCATACAGCCTCGTCCACGAGCTGTTATAATTTGCCATTCATACATACAGGCAATATTGGTGTAACCCATTTACCATCCAGTTGTTGGAGATAATACAACCACATAACTCAGAAAGAACCAGCTAGTGCCAGCCTCTGAAAGTTATCACGTGAATTTACCACTATATCATCGCATTCGGATAATATTCGTGTGCTGGAATTAAGCCTTTTTCCAGTTCACCACCTTTTGTTCACTCGGAGTTACTGCAGTAGTCGCACTATGGGAGTTACATGTTACTATTTCCCCCTGGAGCTTACCTCCTGGCAAAAGTAGATTATTAAGTCCAGCCGGACAGTGTTGATCCACATAAATTTCTTCTCAGTTTTTGATTTATTACCTAATAAGGCAAACACGGTCGTCTAATTTTATTGGACTGGGGACCCCTGTCCAGGTGACAGCAAGACTGTATTAGAACGTTTGGTTTTAAATGCGGGAGTGATTCGAGAGAACTTAGGTGTGTCCGTGTGAGCGTAGGAAGGAAGTAGAGTGAGGTGGTCACAGTGCTTTCTTCTCTTGGTGATACTTTTTTTGGAGGTTCATTTTCTTTGCTGTATATACTTCCGACATTGTTTATTTTCAGTGAAGGTACACTGGGTTTACCGTGTTTTTTTTTTCGCATTTTGCCACGTTGGATGTTGTGCAGTTTTTGGTTAATAAAAACCCGAAAACTTATTATTGTGCTTGTCAGAACGCCTTCCCTTTAAATGTCATGTTGGTGTAGTAACTGTAGTGTCTCTTACTGAGTATTAGATTAAAGTCTTGTACCAACATTGGAGGGCGGGGCAAGATTGTCTTATTAAACGTTAGTCACCAGGTAGGCTCAGGGAGCAGCACCACTACCCTCCAGAGGCATATCTTCACCCAACGTTGCACCCGTGATTATATTTTCTATCCATTCACACTTTCCCTTTAATAGTCTGTCTGAGCTCAGACAGAATCTATCGTCCTACTTATATCTACATGTGACAGATATGCATTTTTGGTTGAAAGTTAGACATTAATTGCATTGTTTCCCTTATATGGACTCCCCCGAAAATAGTAACACTTATCAAAGAAGAATGCGCAAATGACTGTGCCACTAGCATCTCTCATACTTTGTACAAAATTATTTGGTTCCCTTATATCGGTGTATTTTTTCATTAACAAAAAGTGCTTAAAAATATATTAATATTAAAGATTGTAATTCTATATTATTAGTAAAATTTTACTGGAAGATGCGGAGATCTATGATTTAAGTTGTATCAGATTAAAACAACAGAAAATCAAGATGCTCTTCTGTCATATTCAAACTTTTAACATTAAATGTAAAACAAATATTTTGGTTTTCTTTATGCTTTTGCTTACTTACTTACTTAGTCGTTCCTCTTCTACCGTGAGGTGTAGAGGTTTGGAAGAGAGAGCGCCAGACTATCCTATCGGCTGTCTTCTTCCTGGCCTGGTTCCATTCTAGTCCTCGGTCCTTCAAAGATTGTCTAATGTTGTCCTCCCAGCGGACTCTGGGTCGTCCTGGAGGTCTGGATCCCTGGCTCTTTGTTTCCCATGCTTGTCGTGGTTTCCGATCTTCTCCCATTCTGCAGACATGGCCAAACCATCTTAGTTGGGACTGTTCTATTTGGGTCTTTATGCTTTTGAATAAGTAAAATTGCGGTTAGGTATTGGTGCTTTTGAATGTAACTCCCGTCTTATGGCGGACCTTTGCACTAGTTTATAATAAGTAAGTTTATCACCAAATTCTAGTTCTTCCAACATTCGTACTAACGTGTTGTTGTTTTGAATATATAAACCAAGCTGTTTTTTCATCATCTTCTTCTTCATCTTAGATCCTTAGTCCCTGCCTGACAAAGCAGTCAGTGGCCATCACGCCTAGTGGCGTCTTGTAGGACAGCACCAAACTGTTCCCATTTGTTTTGGTCGGTCTCCATACTTCGTACTGTGCCCCAACTCTGGTTCATGCTTTGCATCTCAGCCTCCACTGTTCTCCGTCAGGTCGTCTTTGGTTTACCTCTCTTTTGCCGTCTTTCTGGGGTCCATAGCATAGCAGTTCTGGTGATGGTGTCAGGACATGGCGAACTCAGTTCCAGCGTCTGTCTGCAATGATGGTGTACGTGCCTTTTTGACTGCACCGTGTAAGCAGTTCTTGGTTGGAGATGGTAATTCTGCCAACAAATTTGAAGAATGTTCCTTAGGCAAGTTGTGTAGAATGTAGAGAATTTGTTTGATATCATACATGTGTGCAATTTTTGTTATTCAATAAAAAAAGTGAGAAAAAATTATTTGCGAGTGCAGCATTTTATCTACTTTTCCTTCCACAATTGCCGTGAAACATTGTGGTGAGTCTATGTTTGTGTTCTTGACCCAAGTGTGTCGTGTTAGCATTCTTGAAAATCTCGCATCCTTTTTTTTTTTTTTTGCAACTTCACCAATATCCTTTCTTCAACTATACGGATTTGTCATTTCCCTCCTAGACTTTACCAATTCATTGTCTAATATCTATTTAGAGGTGTCTGTGCTTGATTTCAGGTCCTTGCACTAAACACTGGATTTTGTTTAGTGCGTGGGATACCCGGTTCAACCCCATATTTGTTATAATTGGGGTATACAGTTTTCGCTTTTCTATATAGTACATTACATTTCTTTGATTGCTATGCTGGAATGTTGATTGTAATTCATTTCTTTGAGGATTTATGGATTTCTTTATTTCTTTCTTTTTTAGTTATTCGCGGTAAACTTTTAACCTCCGTTTGTGATGGCCGTAAAGAGGAGGGGGGGGGGTGTCGATCTTGTGGGGCTGTTTAGAAGATGCTCGAAATGTTCTGTCTATCTTTTCATTTCCTCTTTTATATTGCTGAACAATGTTCCATTCTAATCCTTCATACGGCTATTTCTAACTACTCATATTTCCCTATCAGTTGCGTTGTACTGCTGTAAATGATATCCCTTTTTGTTTGCAGCTTATTCTGTCTGTCTTGTCAGCTCGTCAGTATAATTTCTCTTATCTTGTCTTAAATTTGTTCTTGCTTCTAAGTTTGCTCTCAAGTTTTTAGTTTATCACCAGTTGTTCCGGAATTTCTGGTTTTGCTTAAAACGAGTTTTCCTATTGTTTCTTTTCTTTGTTTCGCTGATTATTCTGTTGCCATCCATGCTTTTTTTTTCCAAGACCTTTTCCACGTATCTCATTTCACATAGTTTTAATCTCTTGGCAGTGGTTTTCTGTATTAGCGCTGTCTTCAATTTTTAGCATCTTAAACTGCTGAATATTGTAACATTATATTTTAATGCTGCTTGCTTTTGTGATGCTCGTTATAACAACAAAAGTTCATGATAAAAGCCGACATTAGTGAAGACCCATGTTGTTTGTGTTTTTCAAACTGGTTTTTTTCTTTCCTCTCCAGTGATTTTATTCTTCTCTTGAACTGATTTAATTCTGTTTGAAAAGTCCAGTAATTGGGTAACCTTATTGTTAAAGATGGCAGGAAAATAAATAGCATCAGGCTTAATATCTTTTGCTGATGCTTGAGTGATGATTTTTTTTTTTTTTGGGTGTCAGTTGCGAACGAAACCTCCCCCTCAAGTTATAAGTATTTAGTGCATCTCCCGTACATCTTTCTTTCTTTTTGTTTGTAACTGTCTAATATTTACATCATTTGTGATGTTTGAAATACATCACTGAAACTGATGTGATGTTTGAAATACATCACTGAAACTGATGTGATGTGTTGACCTTTTAAAGAAAAACAAGAGTGGTTCGAGCGCTGATCTCTTGCGGCAAAGGTACCGGGTTCGAATCACGGTTCCGACACGCTCCAGTCTACCCAGCTGTAAATGGGTACCTGATTCTGTTCTTTGAGTTAGGGAAGTATGGTGAAATCTCTAACACTTCACTCCCCTACGGCAGTATTTGCTATGGGACTACCTTGACCTTTGAAGAAAAACAGGACATGCTGTGACAAGACAGGGGTGCAATTTTCATTCAGAGATAGTGCATCGTGCCTTCGATGGAAGATTAAGCGAATGCGGGGGTGGAAGATTCCGAACAATAATTGAACCTTGGAATACGATTGATTTGATAAGTCATTTCATTGAGTCCGTACATTTAATTCACAGTTGTACACACAGGATGATCATTTCAAATAGGAGTAGAGCATAAGTCCATATAAGTCATGCATAAATTAATCAATAACGTAGACTGCTGGTTATGTGTCAATGTCCGTTTAAGGATACAATGCAGTATTGTCGTCAGAACATCACAGCTATATGCACGCGCAGCTAGACATGCTAACTCAAAGAACAGAATCAGGTACCCATTTACGTGTTACAAGGTGGTGGTTTGCTCTGAACAATGTTCCATGTGATATGAATAAAACAATTATAAATTTCTGGCCATTGTTTTTTCATTGATGTGTTAGTTTTTTTTGTTCAGTGATAGTGCATCGTGCCTTCGATGGAAGATTAAGCGAATGCGGGGGTGGAAGATTCCGAACAATAATTGAACCTTGGAATACGATTGATTTGATAAGTCATTTCATTGAGTCCGTACATTTAATTCACAGTTGTACACACAGGATGATCATTTCAATAGGAGTAGAGCATAAGTCCATATAAGTCATGCATAAATTAATCAATAACGTAGACTGCTGGTTTATGTGTCAATGTCCGTTTAAGGATACAATGCAGTATTGTCGTCAGAACATCACAGCTATATGCACGCGCAGCTAGACATGGCTACCTGCCGACAGTGAGACTGCGAGTCTGAATATATTCATACGAATTTGACGATTATTCTTCTCCTTCTGAGAATTCTAGTTAAATACTAACCTCCATAAATTTCCCTCTCATATAGAGTTCTAGGACTGACCCTGATCCATCAAAAAATGCATATATAAATGGCTATATCATGCCATTGAATTGGAAGGTTAGAAAAACGCAGCTATTCAGCTTGGCGGTCAAGTAACAAAGGGTAGCGTTTCTTAGTTACCGACTGTGTCCTAAACAACGCTATACACGTCATGATCGATCGTGTATGGAGCGTTCAGTAATTGAAACATCTATCGCAATATATTAAATGCCTTAACCTTTTACAATTGCACGTCTGATAACCTTTAGCAGACGGCGTTAATATCATATACCGTAACAATTCCCTGTACACCCGGGAAAAAAAAAATCGATAGATTTTTTTTCAAGATCTATCCGACTTAACAATTTTTCAAAAAAAAATTTAACACAATTGTGACATATGGCCGACGATGTTCTGAGTAGAACCGTGTCGCGGTCATGTCAACCAACTATTTGTCATAGTCATCTAACATTAATCACATGATATATCAATTATACATATTATTATATCAACTAAATAAAATGTCCAATGTTAATAGTGAATGATAGAATTAAATGAAAGTAAGGTCTGTCGTATTAGTATGTCATATAGGAATTAATTTGACTAATTAAAATTAAATTAATGAATTAAACTAAGAGATAAATTATTAAGATTCTAATGTAACGCGATGTTATGAGAGAAGAAAAAAAAAACAAAATAAGTGAGAAGAAATAGAAAGAAATTCGAATATAAGTTTAACTTAATTGTGTGTGTTAAGTGTTAGTGAATAATAACTATCTAATTTAACTAACTAAATAATGTATAGGTACATTAAAAAAAAAAAATATTAATCTAATACTTGTGTGAGATTTATTTTCTCTTTTCATAATTTCTTCTTTTTATATTTCGTTTTTTTTTTTTTTTTGTTCTTTCATTTCATTTTTTTCTCACATTTCATTTTATTGATAATAATTCAATTAAGAAGTTAAGTTAACTAATTAATTAGTATAGGATATGATGATCCATCCGTAGTCTTGATCCTGATGAATTCTTTTAGGCAAAAATGTTCAAACGTTTACGTTGGAAAGAAATGTCATTTATCACAGCATCCAAGAATTAAGTGCACATAGGACAATAAGTTCGACTTGTCGTCAGATATTGTTCCATGATTGTTCAACGAATATTCATATATCGTGTATGGACGTTAGACGAAGTTTGAATGTCAATATGTATACCTTGATTGTCTTTAGTTCCATTCTGTGATGCATATAGTGTTTATAAAGTTTAAATTGAAGGCAAGGTTAGTTCCTTTATAGTTGATATGTTTTAGGAATGTTAATGTTGATTATTCGTCGTCAATAGGATTACGTGACAACGCATCAGCCACAATGTTTTCAGTGCCAGGAATATGTTCAATGGAGAATTCAAATGGCTGTAGGATGATTGAATATCTGGCGAGTTTCTGGCTTTTATGATTAGATCGACGCAAGGATGCTACAGCACGTTGGTCCGTCTGTATGGTGAAGGGAGCACCAAGCAGGAACTTTTCGAGTTTAGTTATTGCCCATATCACAGATAAAAGTTCCTTGTCGACTGTTGAATACTTTGTTTCTGCAGGCTTTAGCTTTCTTGAAATGTATAAGGTAGGATGTAGAATGCCATCATGGTTCTGGAGCAGGCATGCACCAATGCCGTAGTTACTAGCATCTGTTCGTAAGAAAAATCTTTTGGAAGCATCGGGAAGTTTTAAAATTGGTTCATGCGAGAACAAATTTATAATTTTGTTGAAAGTTTCATTGCATGTACCAGTCCATGTCACCTTCACCGGCATGTCTTTCTTTAACAATGAAGACAATACAGCCGTGATGGATGACAAGTTAGGTATGAATCTACTGTAATATTGAACAAGTCCTAACAAACTCCTGACCTGTTTCTTCGTCTGAGGAACTGCTATGTTTAGAATTTTGGAGACTGTACTAGGTAACGTTCGGATATATCCCGATCCAATGATATGTCCCAAAAAGGTTATCTCATTACACGCAATTTGCACCTTTGTAGGTTTAGCAGTTAGATGATAATTCCTTAGAGTGTCGAAAACATATCTAAGTCCCGAAACATGTTCCTCAAACGACGAACTAAACAAGCATATGTCGTCAATATATGTAATAACGTCTGGTCTACCTGATAAAATTTGTCGCATCAGGCGAATGAAGGTAGCTGGCGCATTAACAAGCCCAAAAGGCATCACATTCCACTGGTATAGACCTTGTGGAGTGGAAAATGCGGTGTAGTACTTAGCCTTTTCGGTCAGTGGTATCTGCCAATAACCTTTAGTTAAGTCTATCTTACTAAATATAGTTGCGTTGGATAGCCGTGGCAGTAAGTCGTCGATAAGTGGATGTGGTTCGCTGTCAACTATAGTCTTAGCATTTAATTTTCTATAATCAACACATAGTCTGATGTTATTGTCCTTCTTCCGGACAATCACTAATGAGAAGAGAATGGCGAATTACTAGTCTCAATGATTCCCAGAGACAACATCTGTTCAAGTTCCTTAGTAGTTTTAGCAAGGAAATGTAAAGGAACAGAATAGGGATGTACACGAATAGGTGTATCATCATTGAGAGTAATGTCATGACTGATAGCCGATGTGCGACCCGGGACGTCGGTCAATACATCTGGATAAGATTGTAATAGATTAGCAATCTGTAGACGCTGTTGCGGTGTAACCGTTGAAGAGATGGTTACATCCCGCCAAGATTCAGTAGGTTGAACTACTGGTACCGGTAACGGTAACTGTACCTCAGGAAAAGAAGATTCTTCTTCCTGGATGACAGATAAGTTAGAATAATAACAAGTAGATACTGTGTTGTCATCTAGTTCATGAAAAATTGACTGTAAGTGTTCAGGACGTGTATGAAATTGCTTGAGCATGTTAATATGAAATATCTTTTTGTGTCCCTTGATATCTAAGACGTATAAGAATAAATGACCAATAAGGAAAAGAAATGATGACTGACTAGAGCTGAGTCATCAAGAAATAAGACAAAAGGGTAAGCGTACACCATTATCTGCGTGGCGCAGAATCAGGTACTAATTGTAACTTTAGATAACGGTGATGAAAATAAACACCATTATCACGCTCGATTACCCAACGAGCGTCTCGATTGTTACGAAATGTAACCATCGCCTGTCTATTCTGCCCATTGCATGATGGCAGAAGACGAACAAACTTAACGTTTGCTGTATAATCAAAAAAAATTTCTAAGTGCCTGCCAGGTAGTATCCTGCGGCAGATTTCGCACTAACACTGTGCGAGAATACGCACTTTTCCCAATATATGTAGTATCATTGTCACGAAATAGTGGACAATGATGATATGTATTCTTTGTCAAAGAATTAACCTTCCCTTTCAACACCGACATTGTCTTTCTGTTGGATGTCGTATCATCCTGACTGGACTGAGGATGATACCTATCATCACCAAAGGTATTAAGTTTCCTACATGTCGTAGACATGTCTTTGCTGTGCAAAGTAAAAATTTTTTTATCATAATTATTTGTGTTAACTTTTTGTTTCCTTTTAAGTCCAGCATTATTATTTAACCTATTATTCTTCCTCATAATGTTTTTGTCAATGTTGACAACGTCAACAGTTTTATTAGGATCAGTTATATCCTTAGTATGTTGTCCAATAAATCTATCATCTTCATCAATTTCCAGGATAGTACTGAGAGTGAAGTTGGAAACTGCTGTGCCACATGTATTTATGTTGTTGGCACGAAGTGTAGCCATATCAACAACAGCGTTAGCGTTGCTAAAAGAATGCAAATTTTTTAATTCCCATTCATCAATTTCCTGTGGGGAACAATCCTTACTACCATGGATGCGTCCCAACATCAGATCTGCAATTGGATTCTGAAGCATGCATACCTTAACTTGTCCTGTGAAAAAAGGTGTGTTAACATGAATAATAGCTGTGGGGTAAAACTCAATAGTTCCCCCAAAAGTCATGCAACGGACATATTCCCCCGTTGCACAGCTAGGATGTACCAGCGACTGTCGTACACCAATCGTTGTGGATCCTGAATCCCTCAGCACTGAGACGACGGATCCATTAACTAATCCCCTGTTAAAAATTAGTAGGCCTGTTCCATCGTTGACTGCAAGACCTACCTCTGGTGTAATATGTCCGCAGTTAAGCACTGTTTCTTTCGCCTTCTGAAAAATAAGATTGCATTGTTGGCAACTATTTGCCACATTATAATTAATAGCAAAACATGCAGCAGAAGACTGTGTTGTATTATTGTCAAGTGGGACCTGAGCTATAGGGGTAGTATTATTTGTAACTGCTGCCCCTGTATTATGGTTGTAATGAGATGATCCCCGAGAATGAGATCGATTCCGAGTATAATTGTTAGAATTATCTCGTCGTCCTCTATAGTAACTATTATCTCGATGTCTCGAGCCATGATTATTACCATTCCAGTTACTATTATTATTGGGAGTATGTGATCGATTATAATGAGTGTTATGTTGACCATTGTGGTAGTTTGTTTGAGGTGAATAATTTCTATCTCGTGATCTACCTCTGTTGAACTCATTTTTATTGTTGAAATCATTATTATATCCCTTCTGAAAGTGAACATTGTGATTTCTTTGGAACCTGCTTCTGTCTACACTGTGATGTCTTTGTTTGTTATTATGATTGTAGGCCATATTAGACGCCACAGGTAGAGGTTCTCTTAATGAGGAGTTAGAAATGGTTGCATTCGGATGTGCCGAACAGTAGTTTAAAGAAATTTTTTCTAAATCGTCCATAGTACCTGGTTTACGCTCCTGCAAATATGCAAAAAATGGCTGGCTAACCGAAGATAATACCTTATCCCGTAGTAGTAAATCAACTAATTTGTCGTATGATTTGTTGACTTCTGCCAGTTCAACCCATCTATTAAATGTATTGCGTATATTCGCAATGAATCCTGCAAAATCTTTTGGAGATTCAGGTAAAATTCCCTTAAATTTCAACCTACAGTGTTCCTCGTCCAGGTGAAACCTTCGTAAAAGCAAGGACTTAATAGCACCGTAGTTATTTGCTATTGATGGGTCAGCATTTTGAGAAGCCGTCAATGGTTCTCCAACCAAGAATTCATTTAACTTGAGTACCCATGACTCTTCAGGCAAATGGTTTGTTTTGCAAGTCTGTTCAAAACGTGACAGGAACGATGAAAGGTCGTCCACGTTCAAGTTGAGAGTGGGTAATTTAAAGTTGTAGAAATGTTTAGTTTGGCTGGATGATGATCCATTTTGTGCGTTATTATTCTGGTTTGCATCAGCACTTTGTGCTTGTAATTTTGCTGTCTCCAATTTAATACGCGCCAATTCCATTTCTTGTTGTAAAATAATTTCCTCTCGTTTCAATTTATTCTCTTCTTCCTGTTGAGCAATTTCTCTTAATCTATTTTCCTTGGCAATTTGCTTCATCTCACGTTCTGCTTCCTCTTTCTTTAATGCAGCCTTTTGTTCCTCTTCCTCTTTCTTTAATGCAGCTTTTTTCTCTGCTTCTTTTCTTTCATGTTTTTCCAGTTCTGCCTCAGCAAACTGACGAAGTTCTTGAGATTTATAACCATATTCCCGACCAATTTTAACGAAATGGTCTATAGTAAGCATTTTGACTTTTATCTGTAAGTAATTATTGATAATTACTGATTAAAATAGTCAATAGTAGCTTCAGAGTAATTATTATACTTACTCAACTTAGAAATATTCAATATAAATAATCACAATAGTACTGAACTTAATGTCTAAGTTCAACTAATAGACAATATTTTGTAACAATATTGTATCTAAATAATACTATATCATAAATAGTTATGATATCTGTTAAATATAATGTAATTATATCACACAATTAATCTCAATATCCAATAATGTTGGGTATGATTCTTAGTAATTATATTGTTCAATGTACTAAGTCACTCTCTTAGTACCAGAAAAGTATATTAAATAATATACAATGGGTGTATTACCTCAAAGGTAGCTATAAGATTATTTTATTTTGTCAATATATGTATTATATTATTATGCCCTAGGCATCTATTATAAATTGTAGTGCTACTTTCTTGGACTATCACTGCATAATTATGCAATGTCCCATATTAACCTTAAATATCAGAAAAAATTAATTAAATTATATTACAAGGGTATTATTGCATATAATATCATATTATTAATGTAGTATTTAATATATATTATGAGGACAAACAAAACAATGATGCAACTAAAGGGTACAAACAATGTTAAGACGCAAACAAGACATTTTCACAATTAAAAATGAATTTATGAACTAAATAAAACAAGCGGAAATGTCACAAGCCAAATGAAGGGTCAAGGTCTGAACCGAGGTCAACTTAATATTCAAAGTACACAAAAAAAAAATGACTGCAAAAAATGATGACATCACAGGACTCATAACGGACGAAAATTTAACAATCATCAAATAAATGATAGTAAGAGGAGACTGGACGAAATAGTTAACAAACATGATACAAAACTAAAAAAAAAATTGTTAACTGAGTACGAATAAAATACGCCAGTTATCTACGGAACGGTACAGCTAACACAAATCGTCAAACGGTAGCAGATTTGGACAGACAGTCCAATGGCAAACCTCAATGGGGCTTCCAAAAGTGCGATCGTTTAACTGCCCTAAGAAACGACCGAAATCAATTCAGGCATCGTGAGAGCCACAGAATCTTATTTCGGTTCATCCTCCCTACCTCCCACGAATTAACAACACATTAAGACAACAAAAAGTACATTAAACATAGGTAAAAACATGCCGATGTAGGCAGAGGGCATGGACTTAGTAGCACTGTTTGCAATAACAACAGTTAAACACCTAGACTTATCTTTTCCGTTGCTTAGATCAGTGCTAGAAGTCGTCAACAGCTAGGCCTGTGCCTTTGACTGTCTGCTCCTGATGGGCAGGCAACGGTAGTCCATCTTATGCATCTTGATCAATTTGAAACGAACTAGAGAGGCGTTGAAAAGATGTCTTCTTCACTGCGACAATGCAACAGTGACGTCATGTTGCTATTCATGATCACGTGCGTCACGTCAGCTTCGTAATGGTCATGTGATCGAAACTTGATCGTAAATATTTCATTCGAAAGTCATGAAAAAATTTTTGGTTTTTGGTTGTTTTTCGTCCCCACACTGGCCACCACTGTTACAAGGGTGGTTGGTTTGCTCTGAACAATGTTCCATGTGATATGAATAAAACAATTATAAATTTCTGGCCATTGTTTTTTCATTGATGTGTTAGTTTTTTTTTGTTCAGTGATAGTGCATCGTGCCTTCGATGGAAGATTAAGCGAATGCGGGGGTGGAAGATTCCGAACAATAATTGAACCTTGGAATACGATTGATTTGATAAGTCATTTCATTGAGTCCGTACATTTAATTCACAGTTGTACACACAAGATGATCATTTCAATAGGAGTAGAGCATAAGTCCATATAAGTCATGCATAAATTAATCAACAACGTAGACTGCTGGTTTATGTGTCAATGTCCGTTTAAGGATACAATGCAGTATTGTCGTCAGAACATCACAGCTATATGCACGCGCAGCTAGACATGGCTACCTGCCGACAGTGAGACTGCGAGTCTGAATATATTCATACGAATTTGACGATTATTCTTCTCCTTCTGAGAATTCTAGTTAAATACTAACCTCCATAAATTTCCCTCTCATATAGAGTTCTAGGACTGACCCTGATCCATCAAAAAATGCATATATAAATGGCTATATCATGCCATTGAATTGGAGGGTTAGAAAAACGCAGCTATTCAGCTTGGCGGTCAAGTAACAAAGGGTAGCGTTTCTTAGTTACCGACTGTGTCCTAAACAACGCTATACACGTCATGATCGATCGTGTATGGAGCGTTCAGTAATTGAAACATCTATCGCAATATATTAAATGCCTTAACCTTTTACAATTGCACGTCTGAATAACCTTTAGCAGACGGCGTTAATATCATATACCGTAACAGTGTTGACCTTTTAAAGAAAAACAAGAGTGGTTCGAGCGCTGATCTCTTGCGGCAAAGGTACCGGGTTCGAATCACGGTTCCGACACGCTCCAGTCTACCCAGCTGTAAATGGGTACCTGATTCTGTTCTTTGAGTTAGGGAAGTATGGTGAAATCTCTAACACTTCACTCCCCTACGGCAGTATTTGCTATGGGACTACCTTGACCTTTGAAGAAAAACAGGAATGCTGTGACAAGACAGGGGTGCAAAACTGGCAGATCGTCCATTCACGATGTACTGTCACAGCAAGGCGATGGCGCCTTTTGGTTGGTCCTAGGTTCAATTCCTAGTAAGCCAATCACTTATATTTTCGTTTCTGTTGTCTATTGCCATCCTTTATGTCCAACTAGTACCTATTTATTACCTTTATTTATTTATTTACTTATTTATTTACTTATTTATTTACTTATTTATTCACTTATTTATTTACTTATTTATTTATTTATTCACTTATTTATTCACTTATTTATTTACTTATTTATTCACTTATTTATTTACTTATTTATTTACTTATTTATTTATTTATTTATTCACTTATTTATTCACTTATTTATTTACTTATTTATTAACTTATTTATTTATTTATTTATTCACTTATTTATTCACTTATTTATTTACTTATTTATTTACTTATTTATTTACTTATTTATTTATTTATTTATTTATTCTCTTATTTATTTACTTATTTATTTACTTATTTATTCACTTATTTATTTACTTATTTATTTACTTATTTATTCACTTATTTATTTACTTATTTATTCACTTATTTATTT
Organism: Oreohelix idahoensis; assembly: GCA_024509875.1. NCBI lineage: Eukaryota > Metazoa > Mollusca > Gastropoda > Stylommatophora > Oreohelicidae > Oreohelix > Oreohelix idahoensis. The sequence continues at coordinate 229,199 of JAMPIV010015950.1, forward strand.
ACTTATTTATTCACTTATTTATTCACTTATTTATTTACTTATTTATTCACTTATTTATTTACTTATTTATTTACTTATTTATTTACTTATTTATTTATTTATTTACTTATTTACTTATTTATTTAATTTAACTTATTTATTTACTTAATATATTATTAAATTATTTATTCACTAATTTAAAACTATATTTATTTACTTAAATATTTATTAAAACTTATTTATTAAATTTATAATTTACTTATAAATTTAAAATTTATTCAATTTAAAATTTATTTATTTATTCACTTATTTTTAAAAACTTATTTATTTTTACTTAAATAAAAACTTATTTACAATTTTATATAAAAAATTTATTAATTATAATTTATTTACATATTTATAAATTATTTAATTAATATTTATATACTAAAATTTATTTTATTATTTATTTAAATTTATTTATTTACTTATAATTATTTTTTTTAAATAAATTAAATTAAATTTTATTTATAAATTATTTAAAATATATAATTTTAATATTAACTTATTTATTTAATTTATTTTATTAATAAATTTATTAAACTTTATTAAAATTTACTTATTTTTTATATATTATAATTTATTTAAACTTATTTTTATTAAATTAAATATATTAAAAATTTCTCTATAAATTTACTTATAATAATTTACTTATTTATTTACTTATTAAATTTACTTATTAAATCATAATTTTTCTTTAAATTATATTTATTTAAATTTTATTTACTATTAAATAATTTTATAAAATATACTATAATTTAATTTATAATTTATTTTAATTTCACTTATTTATAAAATTTATTTATTTATAAACACAAAAATTTTTAATTATATAATATTAAATTAAATATTTTTCTAACTTATTTATTATTTACTTATAAATTAACTTATTAATATTTATTTATTTATTCAAACTTATTTATTACTAAATTTATTTACCAAAATATTAATTTATTATTTATTTTATATTAATTCACTTAATTTATTTACTTATTTTTTAAATATTTATTAAACTTATTATTTACTTTATTAATTTACTTATTTAAAAATTCACTTATTTTTTTAATTATTTAAATTTATTATTTATTTATTTTAACTTATATTTTTATTATTTATTTATTTTAATTATTAATTTATTTATTTATTTTTATTAATTCATATTAATTTCTTAACTTATTTATTTTTTTTATTTATTATTTTATTTATTTTACTTATATATATTTATTTATTTATTTAATTTTTCTTTTTTATATTTACTTTTTTTATTTACTTATTTATTCACTTATTTATTTTTATTTACTTATTTATTTACTTATTTATTCATTTATATATATTATTTATTTACTTTTATTTATTCATTTTTATTTATTCAATTATTTATTACTTATTTTTTTATTATATTTATTTACTTATATTTACTTATTTATTTACTTATTTATTTACTTATTTTATTTACTTATTTAATTAACTATATTTAATTTACTTATTTATTTACTTATTTATTTACTTATTTATTCACTTATTTATTTACTTATTTATTTACTTATTTATTCACTTATTTATTTACTTATTTATTTACTTATTTATTTACTTATTTATTTACTTATTTATTCACTTATTTATTCACTTATTTATTTACTTATTTATTTACTTATTTATTCACTTATTTATTCACTTATTTATTTACTTATTTATTTACTTATTTATTCACTTATTTATTTACTTATTTATTCACTTATTTATTCACTTATTTATTTACTTATTTATTCATTTATTTATTTACTTATTTATTTACTTATTTATTTACAAAGGATATTATCCTTATTTACTTAAATTTACCTTGAGACAGGTGTACATTTACCTTGAGACAGGTGTACAGACCTGGGACCTCTAACAAGACAAAGACAGAATAGGACTGCTCCACGCTCAGGCATGTCGTACAAGGCGACTACTATTAGGTTGTGCATGGGACCTTGCAACCTCATCATGTGAAACAAATTGCCACAGAAACTACTGCTGCACTTTGTAAATGAAGTTCGTTTGTTCGTTCGTTCGTTCGTTCTTCTTCATACACTCTCAAACGTCTTTTTGAATATTTTCAAAGAAAACAATTGTCAGCTTGAGCTTATTTGTATCTCCATAGAATTGTTTTTTGGTTGGTATTGGTGACGGCCATATGTGCTTTCCCTGTTCTTCATATGTTGAGCATCTTTCAAGCAGACGTTCAGTAGTCATTTTATCAGTGCCTGTCACGAGTTGGATTTAAGTTAGAGTTATGCCTGAGTGCAGGACAAGACCCTAGTATGAGAAAAGACTAAGATGATAGATTTTGTTGAGAAATGACAGTGAATGAAGTAAGGTGAGTCTATTGGCTCGAGGATGATAACCGAGATTAAATCTTTCTCGCCAAATCATGACTTCAAGAATTGCTATAAAATCACCGCCCTCTGACTACCTTTAACAAACTAAAGGAGATAAGGGTAAACTAATACTACAGACACCACTATACAGACAACATTTAAAGACCATATAGTAAAGAAGCTGATCCAGTGAACATTAATAAGTTTATTATACCAATCAACAGAAATTCATAACACAGTAACAAAATAATATATCGTGCCCGGTTGCACTGACCTGGAAACAACAAAGAGAATCAATTAAATTTATAAACACAACAAAGATGAACCAAACCGCTCTCACTCATTCATTCACCCTGCTTGGAGGAAAATCAGAATGATTAATTGGTTTCTTGCTACCGTCTAATTTAGTGGCGCATCAACATCAGCCACCACGATCTATTACACTACTATATCTATTGTCAATGGCTGCTGACACTGCATGAAGCCTATCTGCACAGCTGCTAACTCTGTCAGCGATATACGCCACTAAGTCACACTCTGCACTGCTATTTAATAGACTTTCCACTCTAAGGCTCAGAGGCTACCCTCTAAGAATAACATGAGACTCTACAGGTCCCTGATATATTATTTTGCTTCTATCTCACTCCTTCTCCTGCCTTGCTTCTCTCGTTTCGTTTCAGCAATAGGAATGATACCCTATCTCTTGTTTCTGACTTCTAAGCGGATGACTTCTGAAAACTATTAACTAGGTGCTAGACTTCACTACAGAGGCTTCACTGTTGGCGAAACTGATCTTCACTTGCAAGGTTACCCCTTATTTGGGCTTTAGGGCCTTCGGTATTATTATGACCGAGGCTATAAACGACACACCAACCCGCTTGCTTGGGTTCGATGGGTGTGTATATGAGCTTAGAGCTCCAGGTTTTAAGAAAACCCTTTCACTGAAGACTGCGTCGCTGTCTCGACCTGCTCTTTCTCATTCCCTCTCTCTCTCTCTCTCTCTCTCTCTGTCTGTCTCTCTTTCTCTCTCTCTCTCTCTGGGGCCAATATATTCAGAGCCGATACCAACAGCGGTACAAGCTCTTACGCCTCTGGCGTTTCCTCAACTTTTCTCTCCTTGAGAAGACTGGCTACCTTCGCCAGCTGTCAGGAACAAGATTTACTGGCAACCCGAACTAAAGGCCGTGACCATATGCTGTGGACACAAGAAATGCCACTATGTATACAACTTCAAATATTCTCATATAATAACTTACATATTAGAACGTATACAGTTGCTGCTTCAGTCACACTCATATCTTAGAACAAACATGTAAACACCCGAAACGAAGACTGCTCCCTGTTTCCCCTTTCATCTTGTGCACGACGATACATAAATATTTACTGACCCTGGGTCAACTACTCCCGACAACACCCAGTCTGTCTAGTAAAAATCCAGACGCACTGATCAAATACTGATTATACACAGCTTGCCTCAGGCATTAAACATTTAGAACAGGTAGGGAAACCTCCCGTTCTTAGGCCTACTTTAATTCTGTAAGCGGTATACGCCGCTACCATCGTTTCCCCCATACAATAAAATGCCCAACAATTAACTGCACATCAATGATTAAACTTCACCAATACATTTATATATTACATCTCTATGCACAGAAATATATATCTCTACAGACTATATTTCATAGAACTCATTAAATCACATAACATAAAAATCAAATACTACTCTGTATAATAGTTAATTCCACAGCCACTTAAGGCACCATAAATTTTCTTTCACCTCTACCCCACGTGGTTACCCTGCAATTATTATACTTTCACAGATAGAAAAATATTTAATTATCCATCTAGAATTCCTACTCAAATAAATCCCAGTAACCACTACGAAATCCGTTCCCGTATTTTTATATGAGACTTATCAGAATTAAATTCTCAATGAATAAAATACACGCGCTTCCGAATAATCTGTAAATTAATCTAAATCAAGGATGCGTGTATTTCTACAGACCTTTTATTAAATCTTACAGAGCACCCATACTTAACATCTCTTTAATTCACTCATGGACACTGCTATCCTCGAAGAAATAATTGATGGCGTTACGCGTTACATTAGTTTTAAAATCAATTACACTAGGACGGGCTAAGACTCTATTAGCGAAACTAGATTTAATTACCACGCTACTTTAAATTACAGACATACCAATACTGCGTTTCTTCCGTTTTCCAGAAGCAGACAATACTGCATTGGCGCACGGCCAGGAATTTCTGCAAACTAAGAGGCCGCTTAATTGAGAAGCGCTACTATATATCTTTAATTTAACCACGCTGACCTCTGACGTACTTGAGGCTTGGCGTCTCATTACATCCAATAGAATTAGTGATAAATCTAAAATTTTCACTTTGCTCATCTTCTAAATTTAGAATCTGGGTAACCTGCTTACTTTAAACCGCGCGTCGTTTCGGCTACGTAACGTTACCTAACATCGTCTGTTAGCGTGAGTAGAATCAAATGTGATTAAGTTGGACGTTACCTGGGTAGGGGTCATCTCCCCTTCCCCACGATAAAATGACCGCGATAAATTTAACAACGCAAAAATGGAATTTCAAGATCACGATTATTAGAAACGGGAAGACTGGTGCCATTCAGTACTAACTTACATTAATCCCTATAGAAAAAAACCCGCAATTACTTTACCTACAGAACAATACTAAACACCCCTATTATTCAGAGAGAAAAAGAATACTTCCCAATCTTTAATAGAGGGAAGACAAAAATGGCAAACTCAATAGTTACAAAGAGAAACCAAGAATGGGGCCTGTTGAAACCCAATCACAGTAACTCCTCACATTACCCCTCTCTTCGAGGTCGGTGCCTGCCGATATAATTTATTGTGATCTTGGTGGTTCAGACTGGTCCCTATCTATGTCTAAGGAGATGTCTGTAATCGCTGAAGTTTCAGAGTCACTACTGGGGTTTTCGCTGGCAACCGCACTCCCAAGTTCTTTCTTCACCTTTCCTCTTCTGTGAGTTCTCCCACGTAATTTCCTTACGGTGCGCGGTAAGGTATTGTTACTGGTATCCGGCTGACTGACTGGGTCAGAGATCGCCGTAACCGTGCGTAACTGTTCGCCATTGTTCAAAGAACCGTGCACAATTCTCTCCTTCTTTTTCTCCTTATCTACTCCAATGCTTCTGTTGAAGGGTTGTTCTCTCTCTAGACCTGCGCCGTCCGGCGGTGGGTCGAAAACTTCCCTGGCTATGTTTCTCAACAGACTGACTTGATCAGCTGAACTGACCGCCTGGCTCTGTAGAGGCCTGGCGATGGCGACTACGGTGCTGCTCGTAAGCGGGGTTGTGACCGCTGGCACTTTACAATGAACCTGAGAAATCTCGTGTATTTCTTACACCGGGTTTCCGATCATTTTCTGGGTGTCTACTGAATCCTTACTGATCCCAGTAGCTTCTATCTTTGGAACAAGATAGGTAGTATCTGCCCCTGGCAGTAGTTCTGTGATCGCTCTTTCCCTACCAACATGAAGAGGGACCGAGCTCTATAACACAGCTCCTTGCAAATTCGTAAGGCCGCTTTTCTCACTCTTTTCTGGCCTGAAAAATCCGTGTGAGGTAACTGTAAACCACGGGAGTCCTCCGTTTAACACCCTGGTTCTACCCTCAACCTTGCCCTCCCCGTAGAGAGTTAATGGCGTCAGTTGGGCTGTGTCCTGCAGTGACACTTCACGGTTTAGGATCCCGTTAGATCGCGGAGTATCTGAGATAAAGTACTCAGTGACTGGTTCCAATGTTCCTTGAAACAAATTGCAAAATATAGCCAATTTTTCAGGCTCCTCGTTTCGCGGGTCGTTTCCTGTAAACGAGATACGAGATTTGTGGGGGCCCATTTCCGTTTATAGGCAAATGGTCACTCAGATCACTGTCCTCCTCCGTCTGAATAAAGTGCTGGTCGGATGGGGCTCCAGCGCTGGTTGGAAACATATGTTCGCTCGATTCGCCGTCTTGTGCCCTTTTAAGAATGCGCTGGTCGTTGACATATGTCCTACCAATCTTGTCAGTATGTTCCTCGATTCCAGGAGGTAATACCATCGGGGGCCTAATTCCCGACGACAAAGAGGGTATTTCCGAAATCAGAGGCGTCACCTCTGTTTGGCTATTAGGCTGAACAGGGCTGACAGGCGAATACGCCTCTGCAGTTAACACACCGCTGTCCTTAGAGGCTCCTAACCTCTCCTTAACAAGACAGTGCTGTTCGAGCTCGCTCGGGGCTCCATGAATTAGGGGTTCTCCCTGTTCACTTATCTGGCCTGTAGTAGGCCCCTTGCTTCAGCAATGATCGGTGTACTGGGGGTTCCCAAAACTAAATGTGGGGCCCTAGGATGAAGTCGTAAGCTGGCTGTGCCATTACAGCAGCTTTAATCGTGCCACGCACAAACTTGCACTTCACCTCAATATTGGCTACCGCAAAGCGCTGTGAGGTCCCTTTCCTTAAAACGCCACCAATATCAACTTTCTTCCCTGTCATTTGCCCGGGCTTCATCAGATGTCGGGCAACTATGCTGGGGTATGTAAGCCCGCTGTCGAAAAAACACGTAGTCGCAGTCCCGTTCACTTCTGCTGGTCCACTGTTGGAGAACAAATTCTCCGACTGAATGGGTTCCCATGTGTTCCCTTTCGGCGCTCTCACAGGCCTTAAGCAAGCCGCATGATGCACGGGTGGTTTATTCATACACCTGGAGGTCCAATGGGAAGTGGTCCGACAATTTCGACAGTATCTCTCATTATCTCCTCGGTTTCTGGCCGGGTCCTGAGAGTTTGGCCCTTGTGATCTGTTGTGAGGCTGGGAGCGCAGGTTTTGACCGGAATGGGGCTCTTTGCGTGAAGGCCCCTGCTGCTGGTGAGCATGAGAAGATGACTGTGACGATGAAGCTGCTTTGTCCTGCGCTGGCAGGTCTGGGTGTTTTCGTTTCTGGCCCAGTACTTCGGCCTGTGCCGTCTGGAACCTTTCCAAAAAAAGAATAATCTGGTCCAGTTGCTGGGCGCACTGTTCTGCCAGGTACCTCCTTAAGTCTGGAGACATCGTTGCCTTGATTTGTTCCACCATTATTAACTCTTCTCATCCTTCAAATGTTTTGGCCAGTCCCGACAACTCTCTCCAGCGAGTGAGGTAATTCCTCAGTCTTTCAGAAAACTGTGGAAAGCTTTCTCCCTTCACCGGACGACTTTCCCTGAACATTGTTTGGCATTTACGGGGTGTCCACTGGAATTTTTGCAATAACGCGTTCCATAGTGCCTCGAAGTTGTTCTGGTCGTCTATGAGCAACTTGTGGTAGAGGTCATACGCATGACCTTTGAGGGACTGCGATAATTTCAGACACCAAAGACTTTCATCCAACTCGTATGCCTTTGCCATCCGTTCGAATTGTTCCAGGAATACGTCAATTTTCTCATTCCCGTTAGGGAAAGAGTCCATCGGGAAATTCATGGCTGCCATCCTGGGCCTCCGTTTCCTGAGGTGTCTATCGCCCCTACTCTGGGAGAATCTCCATTCGCTTAACTGCCCTCCGACGCTCTACCTTGCAGTTCCAGAGAACGCATGGCAAGTTCATGCTGCCTCTATGCTGCCCTCTCCTCTGCCTGCCGAGCCTTTTCCTCTTTCTCTTCGGCGACTGTCCTTTGCCGTTCCTCTGCCTCCATTTTACGTAGGTCCATCTCGGCAAGTCGGGCCCTATCTTCTTTTTTCGCTTCCCTTTTCTCTCTCTCCGTCTGCCGGTCCTGTTCCCTCATTATGTAGGCCTTAGTCTCGGCCTCATCCATCCCTATGTCTTTAGCTGCCTCCCTCCATGCAGCAAGCAACTTGACCAATTCAGCCATCATACCTGAAACTGCTGTAGCTCAGAAATACAGAGAATGACAGAAAGAAGAAACAGGAAGGAACTACCTGTTACCTACTCAGTAATACTCCCTCTATAAACCTCTGTCCCAAAAACCGACTCAGACTAGCACCGAGTCTGATTAACTACCTGAAAAAAATCTTCTTATTAAGAAAAAAATCCGTTAGCCATCACTTACCTCTAGTCCTCAACTAACTATGCTATAAATATCTAAAATGACTGCAACCTGTGGAACAACTTTCTGTGGAAAAACTTATAACTGGATCAGATCTAATAGCTCAGTCTAGGGGATATTATAAAGAAATCTATTTCTCAGAACTTTCCTACCGAGATAATCTATGAATGACGATAAAATCACAGAATTGATCCCAAGGACGATCGCCACCCACTTTGTCACGAGTTGGATTTAAGTTAGAGTTATGCCTGAGTGCAGGACAAGACCCTAGTATAAGAAAAGACTAAGATGATAGATTTTGTTGAGAAATGACAGTGAATGAAGTAAGGTGAGTCTATTGGCTGCTACCGTCTAATTTAGTGGCGCATCAACATCAGCCACCACGATCTATTACACTACTATATCTATTGTCAATGGCTGCTGACACTGCATGAAGCCTATCTGCCCAGCTGCTAACTCTGTCAGCGATATACGCCACTAAGTCACACTCTGCACTGCTATTTAATAGACTTTCCACTCTAAGGCTCAGAGGCTACCATCTAAGAATAACATAAGACTCTACAGGTCCCTGATATACTATTTTGCTTCTATCTCACTCCTCCTGCCTTGCTTCTCTCGTTTCGTTTCAGCAACCGGAATGATACCCTATCTCCTGTTTCTGACTTCTACTCGGATGACTTCTGAAAACTATTAACTAGGTGCTAGACTTCACTGTAGAGGCTTCACTGTTGGAGAAACTGATCTTCACTTGCCCGGTTACCCCTTATTTGGGCTTTAGGGCCTTCGGTATTATTATGACCGAGGCTATAAACGACACACCAACCCGCTTGCTTGGGTTCGATGGGTGTGTATATGAGCTTAGAGCTCCAGGTTTTAAGAAAACCCTTTCACTGAAGACTGCGTCGCTGTCTCGACCTGCTCTTTCTCATTCCCTCTCTCTCTCTCTCTCTCTCTCTCTCTCTCTCTCTCTCTCTCTCTTTCTCTCTCTGGGGTCAATATAATCAGAGCCGATATCCACCGCGGTACAAGCTCTTACGCCTCTGGCGTTTCCTCAGCTTATCTCTCTTGAGAAGACTAGCTACCTTCGCCAGCTGTCAGGAACAAGATTTACTGGCAACCCGAACTAAAGGCCGTGACCATATGCTGTGGACACAAGAAATGCCACTATGTATACAATTTAAAATACTCTCATATAATAACTTAAATATTAGAACGTATACAGTTGCTGCTTCAGTCACATTCATATCTTAGCACAAACATGTAAACACCCGAAACGAAGACTGCTCCCATGTTTCCCCTTTCATCTTGTGCACGACGATACATAAATATTTTCTGACCCTGGGTCAACTACTCCCGACAACACCCAGTCTGTCTAGTAAAAATCCAGACGCACTGATCAAATACTGATTATACACAGCTTGCCTCAGGCATTAAACATTTAGAACAGGTAGGGAAACCTCCCGTTCTTAGGCCTACTTTAATTCTGTAAGCGGTATATGCCGCTACCATCGTTTCCCCCATACAATAAAATGCCCAACAATTAACTGCACATCAATGATTAAACTTCACCAATACATTTATATATTACATCTCTATGCACAGAAATATATATCTCTATAGACTATATTTCCTAGAACTCATTAAATCACATAACACAAAAATCAAATACTACTCTGCATAATAGTTAATTCCACAGCCACTTAAGGCACCATAAATTTCCTTTCACCTCTATCCCACGTGGTGACCCTGCAATTATTATACTTTCACAGATAGAAAAATATTTAATTATCTCCTCTATCCATCTAGAATTCCTACTCAAATAAATCCCAGTAACCACTACGAAATCCGTTCCCGTATTTTTATATGAGACTTATCAGAATTAAACTCTCAATGAATAAAATACACGCGCTTCCGAATAATCTGTAAATTAACCTAAATCAAGGATGCGTGTATTTCTACAGACCTTTTATTAAATCTTCCTGAGCACCCATACTTAACATCTCTTTAATTCACTCATGGACACTGCTATCCTCGAAGAAATAATTGGTGGCGTTACGCGTTACATTAGTTTTAAAATCAATTACACTAGGACGGGCTAAGACTCTATTAGCGAAACTAGATTTAATTACCACGCTACTTTAAATTACAGACATACCAATACTGCGTTTCTTCCGTTTTCCAGAAGCAGACAATACTGTATTGGCGCACTGCCAGGAATTTCTGCAAACTAAGAGGCCGCTTAATTGAGAAGCGCTACTATATATCTTTAATTTAACCACGCTGACCTCAGACCTACTTGAGGCTTGGCGTCTCATTACATCCAATAGAATTAGTGATAAATCTAAAATTTTCCCTGAGCTCATCTTCTAAATGTAAAATCTGGGTAACCTGCTTACTTTAAACCGCGCGTCGTTTCGGCTACGTAACGTTACCTAACATCGTCTGTTAGCGTGAGTAGAATCAAATGTGATTAAGTTGGACGTTACCTGGGTAGGGGTCATCTCCCCTTCCCCACGATAAAATGACCGCGATAAATTTAACAAAGCAAAAATGGAATCTCAAGATCGCGATTATTAGAAACGGGAAGACTGGTGCCATTCAGTACTAACTTACATTAATCCCTATAGAAAAAACCAGCAATTACTTTACCTACAGAACAATACTAAACACCCCTATTATTCAGAGAGAAAAAGAATACTTCCCAATCTTTAATAGAGGGAAGACAAAAATGGCAAACTCAATAGTTACAAAGAGAAACCAAGAATAGGACCTGTTGAAACCCAAATCACAGTAACTCCTCACAGTGCCACAGTTACACTCATCGGTAGTTCCTATTTTTAGCTTGTTGAAAAGATGGTATCCCAATCTGTTGTGGCCCGTGCGGAGTCTGCAGGTTATCACTTGTTCTCTTCTGCTGAGCTTGTAATATGCATCATTTTGTGTGTGTCCTGGATTATCTGCATCACCTTTGTTTCTGTATCTGGTTCTGATAAAACTTTTTGCCTCTTCGAAAGTTGTGTTTGTATGAGGTTGAGGTAGCTTTCCACCTTCCTTTGCCAATCTGTCAGCCTCTTCATTGCCGGGATGCTGCAATGAGATGTGATCCATTGTGTCACGCCCCTTTTGAGTCATTGACATAATTTGTGGAGCACTACTCTTAGGTCATCCAAGTCGGCATTAGTCTGGCTACTCAGAATTGACACTACGGACAGTGCATCTTTGATGAAAACGACTTGTCTCTCGGCGCTTTCCTCTATCATTAGAACCTCTGCTGCAGTTTTCAAGGTCTCTGCCTCTGCTCTGAATTTACTTGATAATTTGCCATTGACATCTTTTTTTTGTGTGCGTGTGTGTGTGTGTGGGGTGTGTGTGCGTGTGTATGTGAGTGCGTGCGATGTGTGTATGTGCGTGTGTGTGTGTGTGTGTGTGTGTGTGTGTGTGTGTGTGTGTGTGTGTGTGTGTGTGTGTGTGTGTGTGTGTGTGTGTGTGTGTGTGTGCTCAAACAGAAGCACACCTCCATCATCTGTTGCATTTGTTGCTGATCCATCTGTTTATGAATGGATCCAGGTGACTTCCATTATAGGCGCTATTTGGATATGCTGTGCTGTGCTTTATCGGATGTATGTTGCCCTACTTTACAACATTTTGTCCAGGGGGCTAAAGATCAGACATTGCTCTGGTAATGAAAAAAAAAATTTTAAGGATCCCGTTACACGCACATTGAAGCTTATTGATAATATGGTGTTAGGCCCATATTTTCATGACCATCGGCACACTAGGGGTAATGTCGTCAGCATCACGCCGGCCGCCTTAACCTTCCCAGAGTTGCCCTGGTACCCAATTCATCAGACTGGGTCGACCCCGGAGCAGTTTGCGGTCTAAAGAATCCCATCTCAACTGGGGATCGAGGCATGGACCATCGGGCAAAGAAGCCAGTGCACTAACCATTGCGCTACCGCGGCTCAATCTGGTAATAAGTCTGAGTCTTAAAGTTGCCTTTTGCCAATTACTGTTCCATGTCTATGACCTTGTACAGCTTCTTCCCCTTTATTCCAATGGTCTGAGTATAAATATTCGCTCACCTTTCACTGTTATTTCAAGGGAGTATTTTTCTCGTATTTTTCTTTTATTTCTATAGTTTCATGTTCTCCACTTGATTCTTACTTTCTTTCCCTCCTGTCTCTTGTTTGTCTGTCCCTGACGAAGGCCTAGTGGCCACGACGTGGATTTTTCTCTTGAACCTCTCTCCTTGTAAGACGTATTACTATTTGTGTGTTCTTGTGGGTTTTTTTTTTATTCTACCGTTATTCTAATGGTCGTGTTGAGTTTGATGAAATACTTCTTGCATCGTATTACTGTTCGTTGCTTCTCGGATTTACCGAACTGCTTTCCTTGTTTGATGCTTTGGACCACTAGTAGACGTCACCGTGACAAAATATTCGTCTATTAGTCTAAGTTTAGCCAATCACCTCTTTTTGTTGACACGTTTCTTGAACAGCACAAACAGCGTCCTTACTTTCTATTTCCTTGCAGTATGTGGTGGGGACTGAACGGCCCTAATTACTATATCTCGTGAGTCACACAGTCTTACCTGTCCACTTTTATATCACAGTGTGTGTAGCGTAGTCCTAAACCAATATCTAATGGCAATTAACGAGAGCCTACCTTGCCTACCTATATCAAAATATGTCAACAAATGTTTCGACCAATCGCTGCACGAGCTGAAAACACGAAGCAGGAACCTTAGGCTGCAGGATAGCTAGATGAAATTTGTGCAAACGTGAAGGTGTAGTTGTGACTTCAGGTCAAAGGATAGGGTATGTCCCTCGGAACAGTGAGCACAGTAAGATAACAGGAATCATAAGCTTTCATTAGATAGATGGATTTAAGTGGTAGAAGCAAGGACACATGAGTTATGAGTGTTTACATGCAGTAATAACTAAGAGCGGAGGCTGTTTTCCCCTGTTTTGACTGCGATTGCAAACGCTACAAGGGAGGCAAAAAAAGAGGATAGCTTGTTAGAATGATAGCGCCCAATCGGCCGGTTTAAACAAGACCTGGGTGAAAGGAATCGGTTGGGAAGCACCGGAAATATAAATTATCGAAGTTTTGAAAGATTTACAGATCGGGGAGAAAGCGTCAACTTTACAGAAATTTTGGTAAACATAAACTGACTCGGCCAGCCAATGTAATCTCTTGTCTTCTGGTCGCCCGCTAAACTGTGTTAAAACAGAAGCAAATTTTGGCCATGAACATAAAGATTCAGGCACCGTGCAGACTGCACTGGTTTATTAAAAGCCTGTTGAATCTGAGATTGTGGGTAAGAGAATTAAGTAATAATATGTATAATATCAATTACTAGTGGTTAATAGAAGTGATTTTGTGTGTAAAATCTCATTGTGTGATTTGTAGAAGGAAAGCCACCTTGTGCTGTATAAATTATGTTCAACATTAAAGCAAAGGCCAGACGGAATGAGGGCTGTTAGTTTCAGAAGCTTTTAAAGCCATTTCTGATTGCTGGACTGGACAATACTATCAGGAATAAGTAAAAGAGGAAAGATTGTAATTTAATGTATTGTTTGAGTATACACTCATCACTCACCAAAAGACCTATGCAGTTTTAGTGATGTCAATCATGGACACATTAGGAAAGTGTTTGTTGTAATGTTGTGTTATATTATTGCATAAACCTAATTGTCACTGACTGAGTTTACCTTTCTTGAGTTACCATCATTTATTCTGAACTGTTTCACTAATCTACGATCTGGGTATGAGGATTTTAGAGCCAGATGCTATGTAGGACCTATTACATTTCAGGTCCGAGGTATCCTGTCACTCATCTTGTTAGCAGAGACGATCATTGGTGTTGTACCTAGCGGTGTATGATTTGACCAAGCACCCCATACCTACATCAGTTTGAAGAGGGGAACCCTCAGTGTTGGGTTCTCCATCTTATATTCCTGCTTCAAGTTAAAAGGCATTAGACAAGACTGACTCGCAGAGCATTGGCGTACCACACCATTTTTAGCTTTGTAGTGATGAAAACAGTGATGATTAAATTAGTCTGGAAACAATATAGACTTTAGTCAGAGTGACAGTTTTCAAAAGCTACATAACATAGAAATATTGTGAATTCAAGTGATCTCAGTGACATGGAAGTCATTGTGACAGTTTTCACTATCTACCAAACAATATAGATGTAGTGGTTTTTGATGTTATTGTATGGTTGTTATGTTACCTAGTGTACTGGATGAGGTCAGCTGTGAAGGCTCCTGAGATAAAAGTTTATGTGAGTTACAGAAGGCCTTTCTGCTACCACTTACGGCCTCAAACAGACCTATTCTACTATTATGAATGTTAGCTACGTTAAAAGTCTAGGGTACTGAAATGTAATGTGTAGGTAATAAAATACACAGACACACACATGTAACTAATAAGTCTAATAATAATAATAATAAACTCTATGATACACTGAACTAACACTGGCTGTTAAAGTTTAAGTTTGAAAACTTTTTTTAAATTTATTAGTCCTGAACCAATTGTTTCTTTTGGTCAGAACATATGAAATAATATGTATTTAACAATGAAATGCATATATATATTGCATAATCAAATGAAATTTTTGTACATAAGTATATTATTACAATGGTTAATATTAATAATATCTACAATGTCTTGGGAAAAACTAGCACTGGATGTTTAGGTGGGGTGGCGTCATCATGCCCAATCTATGAGTATAAAGTTCAGTGTCCTGGACATATGGACTGATGTTAATGTTTATATAACAAGATTTTATTTCTTTATTGATGGTGGACATAGTTTATGAATCTCCAGCAGGCCAGGTTTGCACTTATTTGGCCTGTGACGATGTAGTACAGAATTCTGGTGGCCCACTCCTCTCTGAGTAAAATGTTAGGGCCCCACTTGTCGTAATCATTTTTCATGATATGGCAGTATCAATCACTCAAAATATTACAATAAACAAGATAAATGCTTTTTTCCTTACCACAATTCAGAATTGAGAACACAGTTACTTAGTACTAGCAAAACTCAGCTGAGCTGCTGGCTAGATTAGGGCGTTCCACTGATTTTCATTTAATAATTCCTGGAAACCACCTCTAGCAGTAACGTACTATGTCAATGGACAGTCTTCTATCAAATGGCACAAGCGTGCGTCTCTTTCTCAATATTATAAATACTTCTGTCCAATCAACGGACTTCCCCTCTAACTTTTTCAAATATTCAAACTAAAAGTCAAATTTCAGTCCAGTCTCAGTCTAGTATGTAGTATTTTTCCCAAAATTACACTTGTTTTTTGGACTAACTACATGAAAAAACTACACAAACCTGCCCCACTAAGTTATTTTTAGCTACTAACCTCCGACTTTGCCCCTCGTTCATCTGCAGTTTGATATTTGCATTTTTAGGCTCAAGGACACTGAAATGTAACTTTAGTGAAAATATACACAAAAAACTGTTCGCTAGTCTGATTGGAACAATACGGTCTTTCGTCAATATCTTCCGTGTTATCTGTCCGTCTGTGTAATTAAAAGTATATTATTTCTCTGCTCAAGATGGGCTATCAAACTAGCTAGGTTTTACTTTCATAACTTTATTATTTAAGAAAAACCTACTTTTCTCAAGGTTAGTTTTTGAAAATTGTTTTTGAACCTTCGTCCACGGCGTTTGCCGCTGTATTCAAACAAAACAACTAATTACCGTAAAACGTCCAAGATACGACTGTTTCTAACAAGAGCTAAGGTCGTTTTTCTACCAATTCCTTACATTGTGTCAACTAGTGGCGTGATTTTTCCTTTAAACTACAAATTGCGTCTTTTTGCCTTTTTAGATTCAAACACGTGTTCCGACCGTCATAATTTTTTTCTTTTATCTCCGTTTCCCTCCCGTCTAAAACTGTAAACCGTTTAGTCTGCATGTTCCAACTAGTTAGTTTGAATGGCGGTAGAAAGTGCTGGCGTAGGTGAAGAAGCCTCGGCATATCTTGCCTATATTTTTATCCCTACGTGTTATTTTACCCGTTATCTTTATAATTGGAGATATTTTAACGTTGTATCACTGTATTTTTCACCACACATCTCCCCACCTGAGAACATGCACTAATGCAAGTTCCAAAACCAGTGATACACATAGATAAAATTACTCCTCACGCCTGCCAACTACTCTAATTTTGATCACAGGGGTGCCTACTGAGATAATCTGCACCAACATTCTGTGACCCCGGGATATATTCAATAATAAACTGATAAGGTTGCAACAATAAAGACCATCTTAACAATCTTGCATTTTCATGCTTGGCCTGAGATAAGAACACTAGGGGCTGGTGATCCGTCTGGACCACAAAAGTCCTACCATACAGATAGATTTGGAACTTTTTTATTGCCCAGATTAACGCTAAACATTCTTTTTCGCTTGTGGAATATCCTTGCGCCGCTTTATTCAACTTGCGGCTTGCATAAGCGACTGGGTTCAGTTCCCCATTGGGTGAAGAGGACCTTTGCAACAGAGCCGCCCCCAGGCCTACATTACTTGCATCTGTTCTCACCACAAAGTCCTGAGTCAAATCAGGCAATTTGAGAATAGGCTTGCTAGTGAGTTTTTCCTTTAACTCTTGAAATGCCAATTCACATTGCGCGGATCAAACAATTTTATCTGGATTTCCCTTGCGAGTCAGGTCAGTCAGAGGAGCACATATAGATTTAAAATTTTTGATACATTTTTGGTAAAACCCACATAACGACACGAATGATCGCACGTCTTTTTTTGTTTGTGGTCTAGGTGCTCTCTGCAGTTTTTCCAAGTTCTTGGGGTCAGGGGTCATGTTACTCTGATATACAGTATGTCCCAAGAATTCCAACTCTTTGCATCCAATACAACATTTTGTTGGTCTAGCAGTTAAGTTTGCTTCTCTAAGCCTATCAAATAACATATTCAGAGAGTTAATGTGTTCTTCATATGTTTCTGTGGCGACAAGAATATCATCCATGAAATTTGTGATACATGGATTATTCAAGGGATCCAACAATTTGCGCATCATCCTAGAAAATACACTCGGAGCATTTTTCAATCCGAATGGTAGCATGTTGAATTCATAATGTCCTTCCGAGGTGCTAAAAGCAAAATAAGGTCTAACTTCAGGCTTCACTGGAATCTGGTAATAGCCTTTGCTAAGATCCACCTTCGAAAAGTATTTTGCCTTGTTCAATCTGGCAAATAACTGTTTTGTGTCTGGTAATGGATCCATTTGTCCTTCTGTGACAGCATTCAGTTTCCTGTAATCTATGCACAGTCTATGTTCCCCAACCGGTTTCCTCAACAAAACTACACTGGAGCTAAAAGAAGATTCACTGTGTGAAATAATCCCTTCTTTCAACAAATAATCTATTTCCTCTTTCAATGCCTTCTCCTTCGCGAAGGAACAGAATAGGCTCTCATACAGATTGGGTTTGAGTCTACCAGCTTCATGTCATACTGTAGCAAATTTGTATGTCCTGGTTTATCTGTTAATACATCTGTATGTTCCTCCAGAACCTGTTGAACTCTCTCCCTCTGATTTTTAGTCAGATGTTTACTGACTTTTACTTGTGCGGCTGTCTCACAGGGATGTAATGGGTATTCATGTGAGGTGAGTGGTTCCTTTTTCATTTTAGTTGCGATAGCCAAGGTCAGTAAGGGGGTGCTTTCCTGGAGTCGTCTGTCCAGATACTTTTTTAAAAGGTTTACATGATATACCTTCTCCTTCCCCTTTTTGTCAATTTTATAATTTGTTCTAGACACCTTCTCTAGAACCGTATATGGACCTTGCCATCCAATTTGTAACTTATTCTGGCTGCCGGGTAGTAGAAGCAGCACCTTCTCTCCCACAGCTAATTCTCTGTCCTTTGCTTTCCTATTAAAATACGCTGCATGTTTCTTCCTGGCTTGTCTCAAATTATCATTTGCCAGTTTCCATCCAGCTTTCAGACGAGTGGTCAGCTCGTTCACATATTGATATGATGAGGTAACAGTCTCTTCTGCTTTCTCATCTGTCCAGGTCCTTAATAAAGTTACATATGGACTTTTAAACTTTCATTTTTATTTTTCATGGCACCCGTCGGGTCCTTTTCATTAGAAGCTTTATAGTGAGGACTTTTCTTCCTACAATCATCACTCACAAATCGACCACTACCAATTTTTTTCTTGAGTTTGTTACCCCACTTTAGATTACTTATGAGAGATCTTCGCTCTCTTTTAGTTTCCTCCAGTTTATATAATTCTGACCGAGGGATTGTCAGCTTATTCTGGGGTAAAATTACTCTTTGTACTCGTCGCATAGTGGCTATGTTAATCCATTCAAGTGAAGACTGGGTGTGAAAAGGGGGCTCCCATTCCACTTTGTCTACTTTATGATAAGTATTTTTCCTTCCAGGCCTAAGTTTGCCCCGTGGCGTTTCTAGGTCCTGCACATTTTTTCCCTTTGTGTGTGTTCCTTCATGAAATACGCCACATGCTTCTACAAAGTTCTCAATGTCGACATTTACGTCGGGCCAATAGTATTTTCGAGCAACCTTTTGGCAGGTGGTACCTATTTTCTCATGGTCACCATCTTTTCCAACATGTAAGCTCCTTATTAAATTTGCCCTATATACCTTGGGAAGAACCAACTGTCCGTGACCAGTGGATCTAGTTCCTGTCTTCCTGTATAATACTTTGTTCCTCATAAAATACTCTCCCTTGCTTGGAGGTGTGTGGCATTTGGGAAATTTTTTTAAAACATGGCTTGAGTGTCCTATCCTCAGCCTGCGCCTTCCTCATCTCTTCTGGATGAGCATTTATAGGTTCACCTTCTTCCTCCTTTTTCTGTGACCTGGTCTGCACTGTCGCCATGATCACAGATCTCTCGGGATTCCCCAAGAAGACGTATCTACACCCCAATATCAGAGGGTAGATTGGTTCATCTATCACTGCTGCTCTGATTTCTCCTTCCACATAGCGAGTTTTCACCGTTATCCTTGCGATGGGAAGTGTCATGAGTGGTATGTCCTTAGTCGCCCCTTGTATTTCCATTGTTTCTGTGGTATACTGACTTGGGTCCACTAGGCTAGACTTCACAACTGAATCATAATCCAAACCTGTATCATATAGGCACCTGATGGTGACCCCATTACAAATAACATCCTCACAAACTGGGGTGTGATAAGGTTCCTGCTGTCCATTAGGATTAACCTTTAATCTCTGTTTCCCCGATTTCATTGCAGCAATGTTTGAAGGTTTCCTTTTACAAAATTCGGTGTTATGGTTGTCTTTCTTGCACCATTTGCACCATCTCTTTCCTTGGTTAAACGGTTTTCTTTCATTATATTTTTGGTCATTGAACTGTGAGTTTCTATCACGATAATCATTTCATGGCCTATCAAAGTTTGTCCTGCCTTTATTACCTTGTTCTCGTGTATCAAATTTACTAAATTGCTGTGGAGCTTTAACATTTTCTATGTGCTTCTTTTTACTTCCACTTACCTCTGCCTGGGCTGCCTGATACCTCTCAGCGACATTTAAAACCTCCCCCAACCTCTCTGCACCTTGTTCCATGAGAAATTTTCTCAGGTCTGGAGCCATGGACTCTCTTAATTGCTCTATCATGATCATCTCTTTAAGATCTTGGGTCTTCCCCAGAGCAGTCCATTTCTCCAAATAGGTTTCCAGTCTGGCAGAGAATTGGTGGTATGTCTCCCCAGACAACAGTTTGGCATTTCTAAACTTCTTACGATAAAATTCACCATTCTTTTCATATCTCAATAACAAAGCCTGCTTTAGCATGTCATAATTGTTTTGGTCGTCTCTATGCATCTCAGCAAAAACTTCATAAGAAGTACCTCTAAGCCCTTGGAATAACTTAAGACTCCACCTCTCTCTCTCTCTCTCTAACCCATACGTAGTAGCTAATAGTTCGAATCTACTGAGGTACCCCTCGATGTCATCGTCTTTCTCAACAAAATGGTCTAAATGAAACCCCATAGCTGAGGTTGAGGCTCCCTGACTAGGAGTGGCATCTGAGGGAAAGGGGCTGGCACCATTTTCAGGAGCATGGCCTTGTAATTCCAGCTCCCGTAGTCGTAACTCGTGCTCCCTTTGCAATCTCCTTTCTGCTTCCCTTTCGGCAGTCAATCTCTTTTCTTCTGCCTCCCATGCCCTAGCCTCCTTGTCAGCCTCAATCTGCAGCCTCTTAAGTTCTTTATCAGCCTCAATTTGTAACCTCTTCTCTTCAGCTAACCTCCTATCTTCCCTTTCAATATACTTATCACATTCTGAAGTTACATACTGAATTAAAACTTGACCCTCCATGTTCATCTCCTTCGCCGTCAGCACAGCAGCCGATCTAAATGTTGCTAGTTCTGCCATACTCTAACACACAAATTAACAATGACTAAGGTAAATTCCAAGTATATAATTTCTAAGGTAATATATTAATTAATTAATTAATTAATTACCACTGGCTGTGAAGATTCATCAACTTTTACTTTCCACTTTTTATTTTAAGGGACACTTTTAAATTTATTCCCTTATGCCCCCACTAGTTTAATTCCCGGACCAGGAGACCCTAATATCTTTGATAAACTTAATCCCCGGACAAGACCCCAATATTTGTAGTGGTTTTTGATGTTATTGTATGGTTGTTATGTTACCTAGTGTACTGGATGAGGTCAGCTGTGAAGGCTCCTGAGATAAAAGTTTATGTGAGTTACAGAAGGCTTTTCTGCTACCACTTACGACCTCAAATAGACCTATTCTACTATTATGAATGTTATCTACGTTAAAAGTCTAGGGTACTGAAATGTAATGTGTAGGTAATAAAATACACAGACACACACATGTAACTAATAAGTCTAATAATAATAATAATAAACTCTATGATACACTGAACTAACACTGGCTGTTAAAGTTTAAGTTTGAAAATTTTTTTTAATTTATTAGTCCTGAACCAATTGTTTCTTTTGGTCAGAACATATGAAATAATATGTATTTATCAATGAAATGCATATATATATATTGCATAATCAAATGAAATTTTTGTACATAAGTATATTATTACAATGGTTAATATTAATAATATCTACAATGTCTTGGGAAAAACTAGCACTGGATGTTTAGTTGGGGTGGCGTCATCATGCCCAATCTATGAGTATAAAGTTCAGTGTCCTGGACATATGGACTGATGTTAATGAGATGGGGCCGAAAAGGAGACGCCCGCCCCCTACCTGTTTCTAGGCAGATTATTTTCGATGTGCGCGAAGCATTCTGGGTTGTGAAAAGTCTGAAGTAGAAGATATGTAATGAGGCCACAATAATGCCTTTAAATTAAGTTGTGGTGTAGAATTGTGTTATATTAAATAGCTGTAGGTTTTATTTGTGTTTTCGCTATTCCTAAGCGATAATCGCGTGTGATATTTAAGTAGCCAAGATTAATACGCCCAGCGCGCAGTAGTTGAGTGATTAGCCTAGTGCCTATAAAAAGAGATAGCGAACTACCAGCGGCCCTTTTTTAAGTATCAGTCCAGACAAGAGTGAACGAAACGAGGCGCGCTGTGTACCCACACAGAAGAACACAAAGACATGACATGTGAGTTAATTTAAATTAGAATTAGTTTTATATAATTCGGAAATAATATCGATGTGGCTATTTTAATGTTGAGTGATATAGATAGATGTGTTTCCAAAGGAAATGTCTTTTTAGGACATTATGATTTAGTCTTGAAATGATAGATGAGTGAAAATAAAGTTTGATAGGTTTTATTAGGCACGCAAAGCCTAAATCCAGATGTGAGAATTTAGTATCAAGTATTTCATCCATCAGACCGGGCAAATTTAGTAGGGAGCTATTTCATATTACGACATGCTTCAGAATGCAGTAGCGAATACTGATGTGGATCGGTTACGAGGTAGTAGTTTATTCCCGTTATTGAGAGTATTTGTTGTACATATAGTTGAATATTATTTTATGTCCATTTTATTATTATTTAGTTATGGTTATGTGAGGAATGGTTGTGAGAGCCCGTGGGCTCACTTCAAGGTATATATTTCTCTTCTCCGCTCCTGAGGGAGCATGGGGCCAACAGTGTGGTTTGCCTCCATATTAAGTATTCATATGCTAGGGCAGTAGTGGTTTCGGTAGCAATCTGTGTTACACGATGAGGTTGCCAGCTTCATGCACAACACCATACTAGTCTTATTGGACGACATGCATGAGTGTGTGTGTGTGTGTGATAGCTGAGAGTTTGCCCTTGCAGTAGTGGTTTCGGTGGCAATCTGTGTTACATGGTGAGGTTGCCAGCCTCATGCACAACACCATACTAGTCGCATTGGACGACACACATGAGTGTGTGTTTGTGTGTGATAGTTGAGTGTGTCAGGTGGCGGCGTAGGACAGTTTGACAGGTGAGAGCGTGGTGTTTCTCATTCAGTATTATATTATGATTTTAACTATTCTGTGCTTTGTTTGCTTCTTCAGATTAGCATCGGGCACTGTTGGGTGTTTTGTTTTGTTTAGTTTTGTTTTATGTTTGCTAGTTTATTTGTTTAATGTTTGCTTTGTCACTGAATGGGTTATAAAAATAAATATAGCCCCTGCCTCTAGAATCAAGAGTTTTATTGTTGTTCGGGTCGGTGCGAGTGTGACAAGAGAGTGATCACACATCACAATATAATCATCATCATCATCTCGCCCACCCTACCACATTAAAGTTTATATAACAAGATTTTATTTCTTTATTGATGGTGGACATAGTTTATGAATCTCCAGCAGGCCAGGTTTGCACTTATCTGGCCTGTGACGATGTAGTACAGAATTCTGGTGGCCCACTCCTCTCAATAGCTGGAGTAAAATGTTAGGCTGCACAGACATCCGCTCTTGTACTTCTACAAAAGCATCTGGCACAATCGTAGTGCCAGATCAGAAACTCTGAAATCAAAATTTGTGCCATGTGTCAACACTCTGTTTACTGCGCCACTCTTACACACAACCCCACAAAACAACATTATACAGATTGGGTCAGATCTCTCTGACCAACTTAGCACACCTCACCCAGTTGTTATCAAATAGTACCAGTTTCCCAAGACTGCAGTGCATCCGAAATATGTTCAATAGTTTCCTCTTCCAGTCAATAAGGTGGGTGATATGTTCCCACTGATCTCAATTATAGATCCGCCTTCCATAGTCTTAGATAGGTTTTCATATATTATTTGTTTGTCTCTAGGCCCTGGACTGCTGCTGGGGACCTAGAGCAAGCACTCACTTGTCGTAATCATTTTTCATGATATGGCAGTATCAATCACTCAAAATATTAAAATAAACAAGATAAATGCTTTTTTCCTTACCACAATTCAGAATTGAGAACACAGTTACTTAGTACTAGCAAAACTCAGCTGAGCTGCTGGCTAGATTAGGGCGTTCCACTGATTTTCATTTAATAATTCCTGGAAATCACCTCTAGCAGTAACGTACTGTGTCAATGGACAGTCTTCTATCAAATGGCACAAGCGTGCGTCTCTTTCTCAATATTATAAATACTTCTGTCCAATCAACGGACTTCCCCTCTAACTTTTTCAAATATTCAAACTAAAAGTCAAATTTCAGTCCAGTCTCAGTCTAGTATGTAGTATTTTTCCCAAAATTACACTTGTTTTTTGGACTAACTACATGAAAAAACTACACAAACCTGCCCCACTAAGTTATTTTTAGCTACTAACCTCCGACTTTGCCCCTCGTTCATCTGCAGTTTGATATTTGCATTTTTAGGCTCAAGGACACTAAAATGTAACTTTAGTGAAAATATACACAAAAAACTGTTCGCTAGTCTGATTGGAACAATACGGTCTTTCGTCAATATCTTCCGTGTTATCTGTCCGTCTGTGTAATTAAAAGTATATTATTTCTCTGCTCAAGATGGGCTATCAAACAAGCTAGGTTTTATTTTCATAACTTTATTATTAAAGAAAAACCTACTTTTCTCAAGGTTAGTTTTTGAAACTTGTTTTTGAACCAGCTAGTGGCGTGATTTTTCCTTTAAACTACAAATTGCGTCTTTTTGCCTTTTTAGATTCAAACACGTGTTCCGACCGTCATAATTTTTTTCTTTTATCTCCGTTTCCCTCCCGTCTAAAAGGGTAAACCGTTTAGTCTGCATGTTCCAACTAGTTAGTTTGAATGGCGGTAGAAAGTGCTGGCGTAGGTGAAGAAGCCTCGGCATATCTTGCCTATATTTTTATCCCTACGTGTTATTTTACCCGTTATCTTTATAATTGGAGATATTTTAACGTTGCATCACTGTATTTTTCACCACAATAGACTTTAGTCAGAGTGACAGTTTTCAAAAGCTACATAACATAGAAATACTTTGAAGGTAAATTCAAGTGATCTCAATAACAGTGAAGTCATTGTGACAGTTTCAATATCTACCACCCTATTACTGAAAATAAATTCAAGTACCATCGTTAACGTTGGTTCCAGAGTGATTAGTTGAACTACGACTATTTTCATAACCAGGGAGCCTTAGCATGAAGGAAAAGACTTTATTTTTAGTGATTGACCTTTATTAGGTGTACATACAAGCAACATCATCAGTGTGGTTTTTTTTTAATTTTAGGTTTTGTGTTTACACAAACAAAACTAAACAGATGACTGTACATAAATAAAATTAAGAAATTGTAGTGCACTGTTTTGATTACTTTATGTCAGCTTTGAATTCATTTTACTTTGAATTTAATTAATTCCCCTAGATACCATAACAGCCCATAGGTATAATTCCGAGAGAGGCACCATAGAATACTGGTACTAAATATTACTATCTCGGCCAGTAATTCTTTACAGCCTGACTTTAAACCTATGAACTCTATACACCATTGCTCTTTTCTGAGAATGGGGTATTTCTTATAAGACCAGACTCTTCTCTGGCAACTATCCTAGTATCACCTGATTCACCTTGTTGTCTTATTCTTCATAAATTATCAAACCTCTCGCGACAACGTGTAATGGAAAAAGAGTCTACAGTATCTGGCAGCCTATTGAAACCTCATAGCTGCTCTGTGATTTGCTAGCTAAAAATGCATTATACCGTCTGTCTTTATTTACACAAACTTACTCTCTCGTCCAGCCTCTTTTCTTTTAACACGAGCTAACGAAATGTTTACAAACTGCGTGACCTTTCAGTCGTAACAGGGAAGGAAATCAGGCTGTGTTTACCTCCTCCCCTCACGCGAGCATCTGTCAATCATAATGGTTCTCAGACAGGAAAGCACGTGGAGGGGACAAAAACACAGACCCTTTTGAAGTTTCGTACTCAGGGGAAGTTAGAAACCCCTGGACTCTTTGATCTTCATAAGCGGGCATTCTTAAAGAGAAACCCGCTAGTTGAACAGAAAGTCTTTTGATGCCAGTCGAAAACTCCGGACGAGAAACCTCATTGACCGATCGTAGGTCTTTTATCTTGATACGCATAGCTTCTGAATTTTGGGTCTCACCGGGACGCAAAATTAACAACATTAGAGATCAGGGAAATTCAATGATATATACTGTCGTTTTCTTAACCCCATTGTCAGTTGTCAGTCAGAATTTTGAATAGTCTAGCGCAGTCCACGAACCAGTTTTTCTTGTTGGAATATGGTGTACTAGTGTTCGTGGAGATTTTCATTTCAGAATTTTCTGGCAAAAAGGGATAATAGTGCTAATGATTTAAGAAAAGATAGCTTTTAACATTTGTTGTTCACTTAGATTTTTCTCGCTAGTAAAACGAGTGAAATAAAGTAACGCGTAGCGATTTCATACCAGATATTCTATTAAAATGTTAAATCACGCCACCCGCATACCTTAGACAGTAATGATGTTAACAGTATCGGCAGACGCTACACCTTAATCTCCACAGGAGAGAGATAAACCCGACGGTTTAGCTGACTGGACTTATAGGCAATAAAGCGACTGATAGGGGAAGTCTAGATTACACGTTATATTTCATGTGTGCATATTTGTCATTATAGAGTCTATTATTTTTAATACCATACAACGAACTAACAGAACCTGAAAATGTAATAGCTATTTAATGACAGGCGATCATTGTTTAGGTAGCGCGTATGAAGAGATTAATTAATAATTTACATTGTACGCTGAACGCCGGCGCGAGCAGGGGCGGGCGAATTAACATATATCAGTCCGATCGAACTCAGCGCCAGCGGCGTCTGCTAACTTGTACGCGTAAGAAAACGCCGTGTGCCTTTTAAATTTAATTAGGCCTGACGGAGTGGAGAAGAGATCGTCTTGTCCCCATCTGTGTGTAGATATAGGATTCGCATATTTTTTAAATAAATTTTTCTTGTATTCTTCGCAGACCTGATCACAAGGGCGGCCAGCGGTATTTTTCTTTTTTGGATTTGTTATTTTCTCCTTTTCTTGACTTGTGTGTCACCGATTTCATTTGTTATCGGGCACTCGCCAGAGGGTATTGGAGGACAATACATTTTTAACACTGTACTTACCAAACCCAACTTTATGTTTTTACCAGCCACAGCAGTGAACATTATTTTATCCTGACTCCTGACAGTCGTAATTAAAAGGGAGTATACATCTATAAATACCTACGCTGTGCAGAATCGGCGCTTTTTAACACATAGTTGCTGATAGACGAACCATCATCATCATATGAACATTATTTTTAGCAACCAGATGTTTCCCAGTACTGGAAGTATTTTTTCCCGTTAAAGAGTGAACCTCAAGAACTCTCACAGTTTTAACTATTTGTAATAACACTTCTAGTATATTAATGGACTAATTCTATTACCAAGGGATATTACAGACCTTCCATACCAGGCAATTAGGTAAGAGTGTGAGAGTGGCCACTGCTTGAAAGAGTGTGCGAGTAATTTCTTGTTGGCGGGAAAACTATTCGTATATCTGATTTGTCTAAAAGTTTGTTTATTTTACTGGGTCTCATGGAGTACCACTATTGTTCATTCTGTAATCTAGTGCTAACCTTCAACCTTTGGGTTAATAATTTTAGGTTTTTTTACTACTTTCGGGGAGAGTGCCCTTTTTCTGCTTTATTTGTATGCATGTAAATTACTCTTTGATCTTTTCCTTTAGATATTTTGATGTTGTCGAGTTTAAATGATAATAAACTACAAAGAAACTTACCTTTGTGTGTTGGTCAGACCCATACCCATTTATCCGTAGTTTTTCACATTTGTGTGTCTTGTTGTCACATAGTGTGTGTGTGTGTAGAGAAACGTGACTATTCTTGATAGGGAGGTAAAATCTGTCTTGCAACAAAGTACAGTCGTACGGATAGACTGGAGGAGACAACCTAATCAGAGACATTTCTTTACCTCAAACTACCACCTGTGAAAAATCTATTTGTATGCCTTCTCGCGTATCTGTCGACATCCACTCTACTCAGACGGGCAAATAAAACAATTAACCTTTCGTACGACAATCACTCCACAACTGACACGAAAGCAGGTCGACTTTTGTCATCTTGCAGAACAATTCTACGTCTGATAGATCTGACATCACTGCTAGTCTCCACTTTACTTATGCGTATTTTATAAATAAGCATTGGACATAGTAATTGTAGGTTCAAGATATATTAGAGGCACCATATTTTGAGCTTTACTACCGTATCTGCTTCAGTCTATGATCTTGAAGACATCTTTTGTCACCCCCTATCTATTTGTCTTTACAAAGGCACCATAAATCCCGCTAAACGTCTAAGGTTTAAAGTTCATTCTGAACAAGCTGAATAAATCATCTAGACGTGCTAATATTCTCCGGGGCTAGTATTCGTCTTATACTCGTACAAGAATAGAGGCCTTACCCGGTTCTTTGAACAGACAATCTTTGAATAACTTCTGTTTTTTTTTTTTTTTTTTTTTTCAAACATAAATTAAATAAAGGAAAAAGTAACCAAAGCTGAAATTCTTATACTAATCCAGTATATATTTAAACTGTGTGACACACCTTTATATACCAGAGTTTCCTATCCACAGTACTTTTGATCAAATCTTTTTTTGACTTCTTTCTATGCCACGATGTCAAACTGTCCAGAATCTTCTCTCTGGGCCGTCCTCTATCTCTGTAACTGTCTATCTTTCCTATTGTCACGATATACCCCAGCTGTCTTCTCATAACATGCCCAAAAGAAAGTGGTTTCTAACCTGAGGAATAAATTTCCTTTGCACATTGGCGTCTCTCAGGACATCCCCATTTTAGCTGCCCATGTTGTTATTTTTAACATTTTTCTGTAAAATCACATCTCTGTGACATATGGTGCTTTTCCTGCTTGTTTACTACTTGTCCGTAACTCACTTCCGTATGTCAGGATTGGTCCAATATCTCGTGAGCTCACTTTCTTACTTCCACCGGATAAACAAGATGGTGCATAAAATTATTTTCGTTTTAAATAGAATACTGCTTGTACTTGGTATATTCTACACATCACATCTGAAATACATCCATCCCATTTTATTCTTCTTCTTCTTTGATCCACTGTCACTGAGCGTCAGCTCTTGGTGACCTTGATGCCATTATATGGTACTGCGCAGTTCGTATAAGCTGTTCTGAGCTGCCATACAGTGTATTGTCTATGGATGGGTTGTGTGGTAGCAGTTGTTGTCTCAGTCCCTGAAGTGCAGGGCACTGTGGTAGGTGGTGTTCTACTGTCTCTAACGGGTTAGGGCAGTGTCTACATTTTGCTATATTTTGTGAACTTAGTCTGTTTCTGTGGCCATTTAGTGTAGAGTGGCCTGTTCTCAATCTGAAGATTTTGGTTTGGTACCTTCGTTCGATATCGTTCATAGCATTTTTCTTATTTGGGGCTGTTTGGTGAGTGAAGAGTCTTCTTCCTGTTTTAGCCTGTGCCCACGTGTTCAGCCAAACTTCTTTACAGTTGTTTTTGACTATTTGTTTAACTGTTAACATACTCAGTGGGTGATCAATCTGTGGCATTTTTGCTCCCTTCTTTGCCAGTCTATCAGCAACTTCATTTAATGTGATGTTTATGTGGCCAGGTATCCATTGCATGTATATTTCTGTTCCGTACAAGTTCATAATTTTGTGACATGTTTCTTGAACCTTCTGGATAGTACTGATTGAGTTGGTTTTCCAGTTTCCTATTGCCAAGAGGGCAGCCTGCGAGTCTGAGAACACTACAACATCATTTGGTTCCATTTCGTCTGATTCAAAGAGTTCAAAAATTCTAGTTAGGGTTTTCTGGATGGCGACTACTTCGGCTTCGTAGTTTGTGCACCAGATACCACAGGGACCTTCAATTTTGACGGGTTCTTCAGTACTGGGTCGGATGATTATGGCCCCGTATCCAGCATTTATTACTGCTTTGAAAGCTGACCCGTCTGTATAGGCATGGATAATGTCTTCATCGTACTGACAGATGGTTTCCATAGCAAGTGTTTTCAGCAGCGTAGGTATGAGGCTTTTATTTGCGGGTTGTAGAAGGTTTGTACGTATTATTGGTCTTTTTAGTTCTACTTGGGGT
The DNA here is from genome assembly GCA_024509875.1 of Oreohelix idahoensis. Taxonomy (NCBI): domain Eukaryota; kingdom Metazoa; phylum Mollusca; class Gastropoda; order Stylommatophora; family Oreohelicidae; genus Oreohelix; species Oreohelix idahoensis. Next base: position 259,186 of record JAMPIV010015950.1, read on the forward strand.
GGTAGGTCAGGCACAACTTGAGTAGGTAGTCTAGTCTCTGGTATGTAGTGCTTCCCTGAAAGCTCTTGGTACCTTCTAGTGAAAGATGTCTTTTTAATTCGGTACCTGGAGTTGAGGTCACCGATAACGTTTTTGCAGGGGTCATCTTTGTCAGCTCGCAAGAATCTTTCTGCCGTGATAATGACTGATTTCTCTCTCCTTAGTTCTAGGGGTTCCACATTGGCGGAAATCTCACATGCGCTGGTCGGAGTAGTTCACAAGCTTCCACAGATAAATCGGAGTGCCTGGTTTTGTATGCGATCTAGTTTCAGTCTGAGTGTTGGGCTAGCAGTGGCTTGCAGTGGTAGAGAGTAATCCATAACTGAGCGCACGTATCCCAAGTACAGTTGTCGTAGGGTGCTCTGATTGGATCCCCAATCAGTGCTTGCCAAACGCTTTATGAGGTTTAGCCTTCTAGAGGCCTTAGCAGTTAGGGACTCAACATGTGTTTTGTATGTGAGTCTGGTATCTAGCTGTATCCCTAGATAAGTCGGATTGTTCTCTTTAGCTAGCTTTGCATCATCAAGTTTTAAATCCAGTTCTTTCTTTACTGTTTTGTTGCTGAGTGTGAATATAGTGTAGACTGTCTTACTCGTGTTGATCACCATTTTCCAGAAGCTGCAGTAGGTTGTTAGAGCAGCCAGTGCACGGTTTAGTTTCTTTTGCAGTTGCAAGTGGGACTTCCCTTCTGCCCAAAAGACCAGGTCATCAGCAAACAAGGCGCTGGGTAATTCAAGGTAGTCTGCCAGATCGTTTATGTATATGAGGAAGAGGGTGCAGCTTAGGGCTGAGCCTTGTGGGAGGCCTTCTTGGATGGTTCTTTTCCCTGATGTTGCTCCGTTGACCGTTGTGGAGATGGTTCTATTTGTGAGGAAATCTTTTATCCAACGAAACATTCTTCCTTCTATGCCCATCTTCTGCATCTTGAAAAATAGACCGTCTCTCCATACTCTGTCATATGCCTGCTTGAGGTCTACGAAAACTGCGGCCACATGATTTTTATCCTGGAAAGCATCGGCAATATGTTGTACCAATCGGATTACCTGGTCAACAGTCTGTCTTCCTCTTCTAAATCCTGCTTGGTTAGGATGGAGGGCTTTTCCTTTCTCTAACCACCAGTAGAGGCGTGCATTTATCATACGTTCTGCCATTTTCCCAACGCACGAAGTCAGGGAAATGGGCCGGTAGCTACTGACTTCGCTTGGTGGTTTATCTTTTTTGAGTATTGGGATAATGTTAGCCGTTTTCCATCCTGTAGGTACAGTACTGCTTCTCCACGTCTTGTTTATGAATTCCAGGATCGTCAGCAAGCCTTTTCCCCCAAGTTTGACTATCATGTCGTTGGTAACCTGGTCTGGCCCTGGTGCTTTTTTGGGTTTGGTCTTTAGGAGACTGGATTGCAATTCAGCTAGCGTAAATTCCTGATCAAAGATGCTGTCCACAGCCTTGTGTGCTTTTAGCATGCGTTTTGTAAGTGTCTTGATGGCTTTATCTAGATTGGCTCTTTTGTATGTTTTATTGACTTCAGCAAAGAATCGATTTAGGACTCGTGCTTTCCCTCTGTTGGAGGTAGCTGTGTTACTGTTTGGAAGTTTTATAGGGATTGGGTTTCTCTTCTGGGATGTCCCTGCCATGCTGTCAATGAGTTTCCATGCTTTCTTCCCTTCTTTATTTAGGTCTAGGTTTTCGCATTTTTCTTTCCAGGTTTCCATTTTGGCTTTTCTGCTCGCTAGCTTAACCTGTGCAGTGAGTCTGTTGTATGTGGTTTTGTTTTCACGGCTAGGATTTTTCTGAGCGATTTTCCGTGCCTTGCGTCTTAGTTGTACTAGGTGTTCTAATTCCTCATTCCAGAAGATGCTGTATTTGACACGACTGCCTTTGGGGATTGCCTGTTTGGCTGCCTGCAGTATGGCTGTAGAGATCTGATCGTTCAAGGTATTAATGTCTTGGTTCATGTCTATTTCAGTGAGGAGCTGGTCTGATATGAGTTTGTAGTGTTCCCAGTTTGCTCGAGCATAGTTCCATTTCGGCTGTCTTTTGGTTTCCGTTTTTGTTTTACCCTGCGAGATGGTGGTGAGGATGGGTAGATGGTCGCTTCCTATGTCCTCCAATACCCTCCATTTATACCGGTTGGTGAGGTCTGCAGACACAAGTGTTAGGTCTGGTCGGCTACTGGTTCCGCTAGCTTTATGGTAGAGGGTTGGTGGGGATCTTTCGTTTTGGAGGACTATAAGGTTGGAAGTGTTACATAGCTCTTCTACTGCCTGGCCTGAGGTGTTGGTGTCCTGGTATCCCCAGAGTGGGGAGTGGGCGTTGAAATCCCCTGCTATGATTGTTCTCTTGTATTCGATATCATCAAAGTAGATTCCATTAGTTTCTCTGGGGGGTCTGTAGACATTAAAGATTTGGAAATGTCCGTCACTTCCCCAGACTGTCACTCGTTGTATGTCAGTTTCATCATCGGTTCGAAGACTTTCGACCTCTGCCTGTACATCATTCCTTACCAAGGTTAGGATTCCTCGACAATTATTATGGCAATTACATTTGTACATTGTGTAGCCTGGGAAGTTGATGGATTTGTCCTTAAGAACGGTTTCTTGAATCAGTGCAATGTGAACTTTCTGGTCCTTCAGTAGTTTCTTTAATTCTAACGATTTAGTTCTTATTCCATCTACATTTAACTGTAGAATGTTAATATACTCCTCGGTAGCACACTTTTCGCCAGGAGCAGCCGAGGGGCGACCTGCTTGGCGCGGACCTTTTGCGAGGCGACGTCCGAGCTCGTATATCTTAGGTTGTATTAGTGTCATGGCATCATGAGTAGTGGGGGGTTGTGATGACTTTCTTTCATCCCGGTAGTTATCCTCTTTTTCCATGCGGGGTGTGCAAGGCATGGTGGGCACTGTACCATCATCGGTGGGGAAGTATTATTTTCCCCTGCTGTCCTGTTCGCCTGATGTCTGTCCTACCCCCTGGGGGTAGACAGCCCCAATACCATGTTGCACCACCTCAGTGGGGTTCACCGTTGTGCAGTCCCCGCCACCAAATGACCGCTGTTTTCTGGAAACATCCATAATTTGTCAGCTATTTAGTCAGCACTAGCGCTTCTAGTTGGTCAAAAGGATCGTCACGTCGTGCACCCTGGTGCCTTCACTATGAGATGCTGTGGATGGTTTGTAGTTGTGCCATTCCAAGTTGGAGGACAGTCACAGGTAAAAGCAGGGCTTTGCAGGGGCGCTCAACATAGTTTGGTCAGTCGGTCGAGACTGTTACCGGGGGATGGCCGCCACTGTCTTTGTGGCTTCTGGGAGCCATATGTCAAGCTTGGAAGGTCAAGGTGGACCGGTGAGTTTGAGCCACTGGTTCAGTTCTCCAGTGCGACCGCTCTTGCCCAAAGGTGCTACCACTCTTGGCCTTCACTGTTGAAATGTTTATGCCGATTTTTTCAAAAACCCCGAAAGTGTGCAAGTGATGAATAGAAGTCGTTTTCCTCGAGATGACTATAGCTTCTGTTTGTATTGCTCTTAAGACTAAGGCCTTTATTTTAACTTTCTGTCACTTCTGTATCAATCATTACCGAAATCGTGACATGTTTTCACTGTTGAAATGTTTATGCAAGTGAACGATTTTCAAACCCCGAAAGTGTGCTGTGTATTCATGTCGAATGTGATGTTTACTTCAAATTTTTTTGATAAATTCTGGCTTTATTAAAAGTCGAATCACATTGAAATTTGGCACACGCATTAGCCAAGTTTCAGCGAGTAAAAAGCCATTATCTGTTTTCATCGAAAGAAAGTCTGTTAATGTTTTTGTCATGCCTCGACTGTCGTCACAAGAGCGATGGCAAGCTGTTGGTATGCTCAGCAGTGGAATGGCGACCAGAGAAGTTGCCAGACATTTCAATTGTGACCAGTCCACTATAGTGAGGCTGAACTAGCGATTTTGGGCGACAGGTACCACCAACGACCGTCCCAGGCTTGGTCAACCTCGTGTAACAACACTAGCTCAAGATCGCCAAATTCTATTATTACATCTGTGCAATCGCTTCCAAACAGCAACTCAGACAGCAGCTCATACACCTGGCACTCGGAGACTTGTCAGCGCAAACACTGTGCAACGGAGACTTCGCGCCACTTGCTTGCAAAACAGACGTCCCAACATCGGTCCTATCCTTACTAGACGTCACCGGACCAACAGACTGGCCTAGGCCCTACAAAATATTCGTCGTCCAAGGGCGGGATGGAGATCAACAATGTTCTCCAATGAAAGCCGGTTTAATGTCTCCTTTGCTGATAGGAGAAATCGCGTCTGGCGTCGTCCTGGAGAAAGATATGCCGATGCGTGTGTAGTCCAGCATGACAGATATGGAGGAGGAAGCGTACATGTGTGGGGTGGATTCTCTCATGACCACCGTACTCCCCTTTATGTTTTCAGAGTTAACGTTACCGCTGACGTCTACGTTAATCAAGTACTGCGACCTATCGTAGTGCCTTTCTTCCAGAATCACCCAGATTTGGGAATCTTTCAGCATGATAATGCTAGGCCTCACACAGCTAACGTTACCAAGAATTTCTTAGCCCAGCAACCTTTTCGTGTACTGGATTGGCCTGCAAACTCTCCTGACATGAATCCGATTGAACACGCATGGGATGAACTGAACAGAAGGGTCCACCAGTATGACATCAACAATAAGCTGACGTGGCACCCACCTTGCAGACACTTTGTGATACTGTAGCACATCAGAGATGATGTGGTGTGCTGAACCGTGACTGATGTCAAGATGTGTGGCAATATCATCCACAGTCAATCGGCGGTTTCCCTGTACGAGTCGTTCAACGGTTGCTATCGATTCTGGAGTCACTACTCTGTGTGCTTGACCCGGTCGTGAACAATCTGTCACAGAAATCACGCCGTTTTTGAACTTTGTACACCATTCATACACCTGCGACCTTGACATGCATGCATCACCATACTTGAGCTTCATTCGCCAATGAATTTCTATTGGTTTCACCCCTTCGCTGATCAAAAATTGAATAACAGAACGCTGCTGCTGTTTGGTGCATTCCACTAGCGGGGCGGCCATCTTTAAAACGTCATTATGACGTCACCTTATGCGTCATCACCACAATAGGCCTGCATGACACTCGAGACATCCAGGACAACAATATTGGCAAGTTACAATATAATGGCATGATTATTCGTATTGTTATAACATATTTTCTGTTTTCACTTGACTCACCCTCGTAATTTTAATTATCATGAATTAGAAATAAATATATATTTCGTCAGTGCTCATAATGAATAGTGCGTTTACCAGACGATTAAAATAACTCTTACTGGTTAATATCAGTTAGTTAGATTTACGCTACAGCCGGAATAATTTAGCTATAGATTATATTAATTCGCTAGTCACTTTGCACAAAACTCCTAGTGAAATAAAATGACGAACTTAACAATTAAACCACTCTACACAGAAAAATCTTAGTGAATAAAAATGACGGACTTAACCATTAAATCACTCTACACAGAAAAATCTTAGTGAAATAATAATTACCGCAAACATAGAATTAGGACTACTCCAACGAAAACTAAGTAATTCCAAATGGTATATTGAATCTAGAAATCGCAGCTAGTAGTCTCTAGGACTTCTGTGGGTACTGAATACATGAGTTTGCAAGAGGAGACATATATATGATTTAAGCAGAAAGTCGCTCTTCTTTGCGAGATTTGACATCTTCGGGGATTTCTCTGCTCAAATTTTGAATTAAACGAAATATTCACACCATTTCACCGCCCTCTCGACTCTGGCAACCAGCGAACGGTCTTTGATCTTCGTCCATCTACAGCTTAATTACGTTTCACGAACGAACGGATAAGAGGGGGGGGGGAGGGTAATAGAAATTTTCTCCCCTTGGTTCCAAATTATCTTCTCCTTCTACTCAAATTATTTCCCCTGATCACTGTCTACCGAAAATACGTTTCAACTACATTAGCTTATCTCCCGCTGAACCAAAAGTACGACTTTTTTTTTAAATAGTCGCCTCTTTGTTCTCTCCAAAACCACCACTCCGTCCCCTCTCTACGCGTTCCATCTACCTGTCTGATCCTATTACAGCGATTTCCAATCGCTGGCGTTATAATTACAGGTAACCGGCTCAACGTTAGCTAAATAGGTCTGTTGGTAAACATTCCTAAGGCAATAGAGAAAAGAAATATAAGCTAGGCGTGCTAAATTAAGAAAAGGACAGATATCTGAGTATAGGAGGGTTTTATGTTAACAAACCGTGCATATTTGAAAGCCAGGTGAAAGAAAAATGTAGATAATGAAATAGATACATGAAAGCTATTATAACAATATGTCACACCCAACATGGGAAATACATAAGTCATTATGTGATAAGAAAGTTCCAACATACACAACCTAGTTTAACGATACTAAAGTGAATAGGCTATTTAGCTGGAAAATCGCATAAAAATTGTCCTATGAAATGTTCATAACATTTTGTGATGCTGTCATCAGAACCAAAATAATAAAACAACTAGGAGCTGGGACTTTAAAAATTTAGTACTTGTGTTGAGTTGAGGAATTGAAATGGTATGAAAAAATTATGAAACTCATGACAAGAACCAGACGATTGACATGGGAACATCAGGTGAGAGGAAAACGCTAACGTTGGCTAAGATAGAGATAACACCAGGTGAGAGGAAAACGCTAACATTGGCTAAGATACAGATTACACCAGGTGAGAGGATAACGCTAACATTGGCTAAGATACAGATTGAGGACGCGTGCGCTAGTCAAGAGCTCTCACACCCTTTGTCCCCCTTTCCGTCATGAAGCATTATTCAAACAAATGGCAGTCGTCTCGGTGTAGTTTAGTCTATTTGTGGATTTTAAGAAATTTGACAGTATATGTCACAAAGCACTTTTGAAAATGATGAGACTCACAAAGCACTTTTAAACATTCTGATGCAGCAAGCACTAACATCACTGGAAGAGTGGGCCAAAACATGGCTCATGAAGATTAATGAAGAGAAAATAACGTACACTGTATTTTCCCTCTCAACTAGACCCCAGAGCTTCAAACTAGTACTAAACAGAGTAAATCGTCATTTAAATGAAAATCCGAACTACCTAGGCATTATTTTTGATCGCCGTCTGACTTGGAAAAAACAGGTTGACAGAAATCGAATGAGAGCAAGACAAAGAATGACAATTATGAAAAAACTTGCTGGAACAACTTGGGGTGCAGATGAGAAAGTGCTTAAGACGTTGTACACAGGGCGAGTGAGGCCAGTTCTTGAATATGGCATGGCAGCATGGGCAACAGCAGCTAAGACAAACTTCGATAAAATTAGCAGACTCCAAAATCAAGCAATGAGAATCATAACGGGAGGCATGAAGTCAACACCTATAAAAGAACTCGAAAAGATTACATGCCTCCAGCCAATGACAGATAGAAGAGACTGCAGGGCTCAACAACAGGCCGAAAAATTCAAAAGACTAACAGACCACCCAATGTGCCATAGAATAAATGCTCTTAGAAGGCAAAGACTCAAACGAAGTAATTTTGTAGAATCAACCAAACCACAAATGAGAGCAGTATTCATAGATGAAATATCCACTGTTAAACCCATCTATACTGCACACAATCTTCCAGTTTGGAAACAAAATCGTTTCCCTAAAATGATAGAAAACATTCCTGGAATTGAAAGTAAAAAGAGCCAAACTGCAACAGATAGAAAATCCATAGCGACAAAATACATAGAGAAACATTATCCACGCAACACCTGGACCCATGCATACACAGATGGATCAGCAACAAATGCAACAGAAAATGGAGGTGGGGGTGTCTTTCTGACCTTAAGCACTGGTGCAGAAAAAAGGCTGTCAGTGGCGACAGGACGATTCTCCAGCAACTTCAGAGCAGAGGCAGAGGCCTTGAAAACTGCAGCAGAGGTTATATTGACAGAAGAAACGGCAGAGAGACAAGTTGCTTTCTTTACTGACACACAGTCAGTAATTGCAACGTTGAAAAGACAAAATAATACAGACCTGGGTGATCTCAGAGTAGTGCTCCACAAACTTTGTCAACGATTCAAAAGTATTGTGATCCAATGGATCCCATCTCATTGTAACATCGCCGGCAATGAAGAGGCTGACAGAATGGGAAAAGAAGGTTCACATCTACCTCAGCCTGATGCAAGCATAACTTTTGAGGAGGCAAAGAGTTTTATCAGAATCAGTTACAGAAACAAATGGAATGTAGAACATCCAGGGCACACACAGAATGATGCTTACTACCAGCTCCACAGAAGAGAACAAGTGGTAATCTTCAGACTCCACACTGGCCACAACAGATTGAGATACCATCTATTCAACAAGCTAAAGATAGGAACTACCGATCAGTGTAACTGTGGCATTGATAAAATGACTGCTGAACATCTGCTTCAAAGTTGCCCCTTATATGTGGTACAGAGAAAGTGCATGTGGCCGACGCCAGCTCCTTTCGTGAAAAAGCTTTACGGGGATTCAAATAGCATCAAACTGACTACTGCTTTCTTTGAGAACATTCAAGTGGACGTCTGAGAGTGTATTAAGAAGAAGAAGAAGAAGAAGAACAAAGCACTTTTGAAAATACTGAGACAATGAATTAATTCCAGAGAAACGTGTCACATACTTTCACCCATTATATCAAGGAACTAACTACAGACTTGTTCTTAGACGCTTTTACAAAGCATGTTTTTTTTTTTTTTTATTCTTTCATTCTCTGCGAGTCGTAAATTATGTCGTCTGTGATGAGTCTCTTGTGGTAATGTCATTGTAGGTTTTTTGTTTAATCCTCAGTTAATATAAAATTCTGGCTTGTCCTTTCCAGGGGCTTAGTATATATCATATAGGATATAGTATACATGACGAGAGAGAGAGAGGAAGGGCAGAATGTCAGACGGGCCTGCGTGCCCAATTCTTAACCCTTTGAAAATAAAGTTCGTTCGTTCGTTCGTTCGTTCATTGCTGCACTAGAGTTCTCTGTGTTTGTTTGTTTTTGTTTTGTATTTTGTTAATCGACATTACGCTCATATATTACCGGAGTGCTTCTGTCTAAGTTGATGGCTGCAAACCGTCCCAAGAATAAAAACAGGTCCAATACAATAATGATAGTTTTTAAACTCAAATCGTATTTCAGTCTTATTATGTGAGTTTGAAACATGGAGAACAATAAAATCGACAACCATCAAGTTAACAGACTTTCATAAATTGGTGTTTGTGTAGTACAAAAGGACTGAAACGGTATGACAAGAACACGAATATTATCATTTTTTTGTTTGTTGCGTCCGCCATTACTCGAGGCGAAATCTCAGGTTAGTATGTCTAACCTGATACTGATTTTACGTGAGTATCCCTTTTTTTTCCCTGGTGGACGACACTTCTTAAAATGTCACGCCAGGGCTCGAGTTAATCCAGTCCAAATTCCAGTCTACGAAAATCTTCAAATGTCCTCGCCGGGTTTGATCCTGGGTCACCCGGTCGCCAGCACAGTTTGGTAACCAGTACACCAGCGCGGCTCCCGAACACCAATATGAAACTGATGACAAGATCATCAGTGTGGAACTGATGACAAGATCATCAGTGTGGAACTGATGACAAGATTACCAGTGTGGAACTGATGACAAGATCGCCAGTTTGGAACTAATGACAAGATTACCAGTGTGGAACTGATTACAAGTGGTAATCTTCAGACTCCGCACTGGCCACAACAGATTGAGATACCATCTATTCAACAAGCTAAAGATAGGAACTACCAATCAGTGTAACTGTGGCACTGATAAAATGACTGCTGAACATCTGCTTCAAAGTTGCCCCTTATATGTGGTACAGAGAAATTGCATATGGCCGACGCCAGCTCCTTTCGTGGAAAAGCTTTACGGGGATTCAAATAGCCTCAAACTGACTACTGCTTTCTTTGAGAACATTCAAGTGGACGCCTGAGAGTGTACGAAGAAGAAGAGGAAGAAGAACTGATGACAAGATCACCAGTGTGGAACTGATGACAAGATGACCAATGTGGAACTGATGACAAGATCGCAAGCGTGAAACTAATGACAAGATGACCAATGTGGAACTTATGACAAGATCACTAGTGTGGAACTGAAGACAAGATGACCAATGTGGAACTGACGACAAGATCTCCACTGTGAAACTTCTTCTTCTTCTTCTTCGTACACTCTCAGACGTCCACTTGAATGTTCTCAAAGAAAGCAGTAGTCAGTTTGAGGCTATTTGAATCCCCGTAAAGCTTTTCCACGAAAGGAGCTGGCGTCGGCAATATGCACTTTCTCTGTACCACATATAAGGGGCAACTTTGAAGCAGATGTTCAGCAGTCATTTTATCAGTGCCACAGTTACACTGATCGGTAGTTCCTATCTTGAGCTTGTTGAATAGATGGTATCTCAATCTGTTGTGGCCAGTGCGTAGTCTGACGATTACCACTTGTTCTCTTCTGTGAAGCTGGTAGTAAGCATCATTCTGTCTGTGCCCTGGATGTTCTACATTCCATTTGTTTCTGTATCTGATTCTGGAACTGATAATAACCTCACCGGCGTTGAACTGAAGACACGATTACCAATGTGAAACTTATGCCAAGATCACTAGAGTGGAACTGATGACAGGATGACCAATGTGGAACTGATGACAGGATCACCAGTGTGGAACTGGTGACAAGATGACTAGTGTAGAACTGATGACAAGATCACCAATGTGAAATTGATGACCAGATGACTAATGTGGAACTGAAGACAAGATCACCAGTGTAAAACTGATAACAAGATCATCAGTGTGAAACTGATGCCAAGATTACCAGTGTGAAACTAATGAAAAGATCACTGTGTGTAACTGATGACATGATCACCAGAGTGGAACTGATGACATGATGACTAATGTGGAACTGATGACAAAATCATCAGTGTGGAACTGATGATAAGATGACCAGTGTGGAACTAATGACAAGATCACCAGAGTGGAACAGATGACAAGAAGACCAGTGTGAAACTGATGACAAAATCACTGTGTGAAGCTGATGACAAGATGACCAGTGAAACTGATAACAAGATCAGCAGTATGGAACTGATGACATGATTACCAGTGTAGAATTGATTACAAGATAACCGGAGTGCAACTGGTGACAAGATGAGAAGTGGGAAACTGATGATAAGATCACTGTGTGAAACTGATGGGAAGTTGACCAGTGAAACTGATGACACGATCACTATGTACAACTGATGACAAGATGACCAGTGTGAAACTGATGACAAGATGACCAGTGTGAAACTGATGAAAAGATCACTGTGTGTACCTGATGACAAGATGACCGGTGTAATACTGATGACAAGATAACGATTGTGGAACTGATGACAAAATGACCAGTGTGAAACTGATGATAAGATCACTGTGAGACACTGGTGAGAAGTTGACCAATGAAACTGATGACAAGATGACAATTGTGGAACTGATGACAAGTTCACCAGTTTGGAACTGATGACAAAATCAATGTGTGAAACTGATGATAAGATCACCAGTGTGGAACTGATGACAAGATCACCAGTAAGTTGAACTTATGACACGATCATCAGTGGGGAACTAATGACAAGATCTCCAGCATCGACCTGATGACACGATGACCAATGTTGAACTAATGACAAGATCACCAGAGCGGAATTGATGACAAGATGACCAATGTGGAATTAATGACAATATCACCAGTGTGGAACTGATGACAAGATGACCAGTGTGAACCTGATGACAATATCACCAGAGTGGAACTGATGACAAGAGGACCAGTGTACTTTCGATGAAAAGATCATTGTGTGATACCGATGACAAGATGACCAGTGGGAAACTGATTACAAGATCACTGTGTGAAACGTATGACACGATCATCAGTGTGGAACTGATGACAAGATCACAAGTGTGGAAATGATGACAAGATGACCGATGTGGAACTTACGACAAGATCACTAGTATAGAACTGATGACAAGAAGACCAATGTGGAACAGATGACAATATCACCAGTGTGCAACTGATGACAAGATCACATGCGTCGAACTGAAGACACGATTCCCAATGTGGAACAGATGACAAGATCACCAGCGTGAAACTAATGACAAGATCATCAGTGTGAAACTGTGTCGTGAAACATTCTAAATCCACATATATAAATTAAAAGGTAAATGTAAAGCCTAACACATAAATTCAATAAAAGGAAAGAGAAATGGTTAAAGACCCGTGCTTTCCAATAGCGTACGCCTGTGTTAATAGAACGTCATGCTAGTTGAACAATAAAAACCCCTGTTTTCTACTTCGTCTGCATATTCTCACGCTTTCACGTTGATAGTAAAGCCTACTGCATCAATACACGCTTTCTACAATAAAACGTGTACTGTATTTCTAAGAAAACCTTGAGCTAGGCACACTGCGTAATGACCTAAATTAATACTTCCATTAATTTCATTTTATACACGGCGTGATGAAAAGTCAGAAGAACTTAGGATAGAGAGAGGGAGGGCTGAAAGCAGGAACGCATGCAACACTAACACGCGTCTCGCGATACACAATTAATGCCACCCTCCCCGCGTAAGGCCAGAAGCACTAACTTTTTTCAAATGGACAGTGATAAAAAACACTACCCATACGAGAGTTAGGTTTAAAAACCTGAAAAGTGCTTATTAGGAAATATGACATTATACTGGTTTACGTTTGAAAGCCTGACAGTACCCAGACACCACATCATATCGAAGTGAACGGGAGGTAGAAGAAAATGCATATTTTGAACGCAGCCCCTTAGCCCCATAAAATTTATATAGTTGGGTTCCTTAGGACTTTGTGACCGTGCCGGTATCTTGTTACCTGAGACTTGGTCCAAAGGCACCGAATTACAGCATGTCACGGTGGTAGTGCTCTACAAATTTATAGCTATAACTAGGTGACTGAGGCAGGCCTAGTATTTAATTCCAACGGTCAAATTCCTTCCTTGACCTATCTCCCAAGTAGAGCTATCTCTTTTAACTGGCCCCTTTGTTCCGCCAGAGATGATGATTCCTGGATGATATAAGGTTCGTCTTTACTTCAACCCAGACCACGTTCTTCTCTCCTAGATGGTGTCTAGCGACTGATGTGTATAGGGTGTTCTATTATTTCTATCTCTCCTATTACTCACTTCTAATAACTCTCCATTCCTTAATCTCTTCACACATCAAAGCAACCTGAGTGATGTGATTCAATTTCGAAAACAACTTTTATTTACATAAGATGATCCAAGATCAACCAACATAATTCATCAGCTACAGTTCACAATTACAATGTCCTCAAGTCTTCCGCTTGATTCAAACACACCTCTCAAAGCATAGTTATATATAGTTTCTCCTGTAGCCTCTTGCATATTTCATTATACCCCTGGCCTACCAAAATTCCTTCTCAAGTTCTACTATTTTTCTCATTTTTTTCTACAACAGTTCTTCTAAATCCTTGGAGTCATGTTCTCATCCAATCTCAACCTAGTTAGGTTTAACTCCTTTAGATGCAGCATATAAAATTCAATAGCTACACCTGAAATAATCAAACAATGTCCAATACCAAAATGACTTCCACCATACTTACTCTAGTATGAGAGAGCGCATGAGGTGTTTCGTGAATGTCAGACTCACTTGTGGTGGCGTCTCCATACTTACTCTTATATGAGAGAGCGCTTAATATGTTTCATAAAGGTCAGTGCTGTGAACCCTTAGTTCGATACAATCTCGTTTAATGGCAATGCCTCATCTTCTTGGTATGACAGCCCATCCTGGCTATCTGATAATAAAAGTTATTTACTTTTTAAGCTTTAATATTGCCCTTGCTTCAATATTATCTTCTGTAGCGCGCTCCCTTAAATGCGAGCGTCGTTAGCCTGCGACAAATTTGCTGAATGTCAAGAAAATATTTCAAAATTTCCTCTTACCATTTTTAAAACGAAGTCCAGCACCTATCACTGTCCTACTAACACCACCTATAAGCTAATCCTACGTTTGATAACACAAATTATTAATCAATTCTAAATGTTCTCCTGAATTCCTATTTCTATCTTTCTATATCTAGCTATTTCTGTAGCCCTTCTGCATACCGCAGGTTTCACATTTCTTAAGAGCTCAGCAAAACTTGACTTGCTCCGTCAACTTCTCTGGTAGGACTGATCTCTTTTCGTCCTTCAATTTCCTATCTGATGATCCAAAGTTGTTTTTGAGTGAATGCGATTGGTCCGTTATTCAGTTCACTCGCCTATCGCTAACTACACGCTTAATTCTATGCTGTCCAACTCCGTGAACTGTGCTACATAGCTGTTTACATTTCGCTCACTTTTCACGTGCGGTTTATTCTACTCTGCGTTCTCTTAACTGTAAAGGGCGCTAATAATATTGTTATTCCCCTTAGTACTTTTTACCTTAATTTCATTAATCCTTCTATATCTTTACTAAAACTAAACTGATATGCAAATTTGGTAAACTCTAATGCTATATACTTAGATTACTTTAAAGTCTAAAAAGGTTCCCTCCCTTACAAAAAACACTACATTTTCATTCTTTTATCTCCCATGTTAAGAACAAATAACTTATCACTTAAATTATTCTGATTTTCTAACCCATTTTTATATACTCTTTCATCTTGTTAACACCAAATAACTGTTCGACTGACTTAAACCTACAGTGTATTTTACACTGCACAACCCAATGCCTAGAATCCGGCTTTTGGCTGGGATCATGTGTCTAGACACAGGGACCAGTAGTGACATTTATGTCATGAGGTCCTTTGTGTAAGAACATAGAAGACCACTACAATGACACATGGTGTCATTGGATCTTCGTGTGTTGGGACATGTGTTCTTGACCAGAGCCGGGTTTGGGCGGGGACAATGCGACCTCATGCGAGGAAAAAATATGCGACCTCAAGCGAGGAAAAAAAAAAAAAAAAAAAAAAAAAAATTTGGCTGGGATCATGTGTCTACACACAGGGACCGGTACAGTGACATTCATGTGTCATTAGGTCCCTTGTGTGAGAACACAGAGGATCACTAGGTGACACATTTTGTCACTGGGTCTTCTTGTGTTGGGACATGTGGTCTTGACCGGGGCCGGGTTTGGGCGGGGATAATGCGACCTCATGCGAGGAAAAAAATATGCGACCTCAAGCGAGGAAAAAAAAAAAAAAAAAAAAAAAGACATTCATGTGTCATTAGGTCTCTTGTGTGAGAACACAGAGGATCACTACAATGACACATGTTGTCATTGGATCTTCTTGTGTTGGGACATGTGGTCTTGACCAGGGCCGGGTATGGGTGGGGCAAATGCAACCTCATGCGAGGAAAAAATATGCAACCTCATGCGAGGAATAAAAAAAAAAAAAAAAAAAGAATCCGGCTTTTGGCTGGGATCATGTGTCTACACACAGGGACCAGTAGTGACATTTATGTCATGAGGTCCTTTGTGTAAGAACATAGAAGACCACTACAATGACACATGGTGTCATTGGGTCTTCGTGTGTTGGGACATGTGGTCTTGACCAGAGCCGGGTTTGGGCGGGGACAATGCGACCTCATGCGAGGAAAAAAATATGCGACCTCAAGCGAGGAAAAAAAAAAAAAAAGGCTGGGATCATGTGTCTACACACGGGAAACAGTAGTGACATTCATGTCATGAGGTACCTAGTGTGAGAACACAGAGGATCACTACAATGACACATGTTGTCATTGGATCTTCTTGTGTTGGGACATGTGGTCTTGACCAGGGCCGGGTATGGGTGGGGCAAATGCAACCTCATGCGAGGAAAAAATATGCAACCTCATGCGAGGAATTAAAAAAAAAAAAAAAAAAGAATCCTGCTTTTGGCTGGGATCATGTGTCTACACACAGGGACCAGTAGTGACATTTATGTCATGAGGTCCTTTGTGTAAGAACATAGAAGACCACTACAATGACACATGGTGTCATTGGGTCTTCGTGTGTTGGGACATGTGGTCTTGACCAGAGCCGGGTTTGGGCGGGGACAATGCGACCTCATGCGAGGAAAAAATATGCGACCTCAAGCGAGGGGAAAAAAAAAAAAAAAAAAAAAAAAAAAAGGTTTTTTTCCCCTTGTGCGGGAAATAGTGTGTGTGGTGTTTAAAAATGGAAATTCCAGAAATATCTTTTGATATAAATGAAGCACTAGAGGGTGGCCAGCTGCATAAAGCTGGAACTCTTGTGATCACAACATCAGGGCCACAAGCCTCAAGAGTATCATACTCTTTAATTACAAGCATACTTGCAGGTCCCGCCGGAGTCGGGGTAAACGGGATATCATCTGTATATAGGTTCGCCAACCCAAATAAATGGTATGTAACCCTTACAAACTCGGCACATATCAGCCACTACAAAAACCTACATGGTAAAAAATATGAATGGGCCAACCCCAAATTCACAGTCATAATTGAACATGTGGACAAAGAAAGGTCGAAAGGTCTACTTCACTGGTTGCCAGCTACAATCAAAAAAGAAACTGTAAAGAAAATTGCTGACTTCATCACAGGTGATGTAAACACCGAAGTATATCAATTACAAAATGCAAAGGACAAATGGACTTTTTTATATCAGCCTAAACAGACGGTTCCACACTACGTAAATGTTAAATTGCAAGGACAAGAAAATAAAACAATGAAAATTTTCATAGCCCTCCCGGGAAGACGTACCCCCTGCACAATCTGCGGTCAAGATTCACACTGGACAAATCGATGTCCCAAGAAAAGACCAACTTATTCGGAGAATAGTCAACTGCATGTACAGAACACTAAGAAAACACCTTCACCACAACCAGAAGCAGAACTTATACCCTTTCCATCGTCCCCCACCTCGGGGCCTCTGAATAACAATATCAGAAATTTGTCAGACTCGGATACGATGTCTTCAGACACAGAAGGCTTCAATACAGTAGAAGAGAAGCGGAAAAGAAAGAGAAGAGAAAAGCTCCGAAAGATCAAGACCAAGGAAACACCTAAAGAAACAGAGAAACCATCAAGGCTACACACCGGGGAGATAGCAGCAACACAACAGGAAGCAAGGGAAAATCTAGATGACAAACACCCCGATCTAGAGGATGATGAAAGCACCTCTCTCTTATGGGCAGCGGCTACACATGCAGACGATAATCTTGAAATGAACTTTATGGACCAATTCTTAGGTACACAGGAAATATAAATGTCTCAACATAGAGTCCCCCTCTCGGAAAGAGAATGAACACAAAACCTCTACCGATGGAAGTGTGCAAGACTTTTATAAATATATTAAGTTACATATCCGTTATTATAGAAATGTATATGAACAGGGAATGTAGAATGTACACATATATAATTGCATATGTTTATATGTTTTATAACGACACATATAGGTATAGATATAATTATAATTCCTTTTTTCATCTCACCAACCAACCCCTTCCCCCATCTGCCAGGTTTATGGTCTCAACCTTTCAATCTCCTTTGCCCAATGGTTTTCTTTTCCCTACTTCAAGCTATATATCTGCATCTCTTCTCTCAGCATGCCGGTCGGGTCCCTACTTTCTGAACCTCTCCCTTTCAGGACCTGTACACACTTTTTCTTTCTTCTTTGGCAACACATCTATCGCCCCTTTTCATCCTTCATTACTACTACTGCTCGGTATTTTCCTTTCCCTCGCATTCCAACTGCCACTTTTCTACAGGATAGTTAAAAGTTGTATGCATGGTTATAGTACCACACGTGGATTGCGTAATCATGCATGTATTTCTCTTTTATGCAACGGATTATGGCTGCACAATCACTGATACAAAAAAACACAACCCCCTTAAATGCATGCTCTTTACCACCCCCATGCAAGATGAAAAATAGCATAAGTATTATAACTCTAAACATAAGAGGTTTGAGAACTAAATTAAACCAAATTATAGCTTTAACGCGCACATATAAACCTGATTTCGTCTTTCTTCAAGAAACAAAAATTACAAACGAGACAAAAGGAAAATACATTATACAACAGCTAGGTTTACGATATGGATATTTCGGTTTAGGATCATCTCACACAGGAGTAGCTATTCTACAAATTTCAGACAAGTGGGAAATAACACATCAAAACAAAGACAGAGAGGGCAGATACGTAATAGTACAAGTCAGAAACCAAGACGACCACTCGGACAATCACACTTTAGTTAATGTATATGCCCCAGCAGTAAAGACACAGCAATTAACCTTCTATAAAAAACTATCCAACATTTTGACACAATACAAGGGAAAACAAATTTTATTAGGGGGGGATTTCAACTGTGTTCTACATAAACTAGATGCGCAAAGAACAAACAACCGAGGAAGACAGGAACGCGCACAAATGGAGATACTACATAACATCCTAGACGAACACAATTTGGTAGATGGATACAGGAAAAAACATCCGGAGGGAAAGGAAACAACTTTTACAGACAAATCACACATTTCGGGTAGTTCTGCAAGACTAGACAGATTTTATGTACACAACAACCACAAAATTAAAAAAGTCAAACATATAATTGACACCACAAAATTTACGGATCACAAAGCAGTTCTACTGGAAATAAACGGAATGCCAACTGCGAAGGAGACCAAAAGATCCCCCCTTTGGAAATTTAATAATGCTCTACTGCAAAATGAATTTTATACGACAACAATAACAAAACTAATAAAAGACTACTGCAACAATACACCTACATCAAATTTAATACAACATTGGGAACTCTTAAAAAGAACAATAAAGGAAGTAACGCAGATGCTTGCAACGCAGATACACAAACAAAGAAGAAGACAACGACAAATCTTGGAAACAGCTCTAAATTTAACACAACAATTGGACAAACACGCCCCGCATATTTACACATTGCAGGAGGAATTAGAAAAACACGACCAGTACATTTTTAAAGGGGCTCTACTGAGAACAAAATTATACACGTCAATTCAAGAAACCCCGTGCCGACAATTTTTGGCAACTGAACAAAATATTCAAAAAAAACAGACAGATTCTTCGCATCACGGACGAAACGGGTAGGGAACTCACAAACACTTCCGAAATAGGTCAAGCGTTTCACGCTTACTACGAACACCTGTATAAACAAGAACAAACGCACGCCTCAGACGAAGCTTGTTTCTTAACTCAGTCTGCCAGTTTAACTGAACAGGAGAAAAACACACTGGACAAATCTTTAACTATAGAAGATTTGTACCTCTCCTTAAGTACGCTACAAAAAAATAAATCTCCAGGTCCAGACGGCCTTACAACCGAGTTTTATTCCAAATTTTTCCATATACTAGCCCCACTTTTGTTGAAAACGCTAAATGAAGCCTTTGAAAAAGAAGAACTACCCCCTAGTCTAAATGAAGCTATTGTAACTCTCATTCATAAAAGAAATACGGATAAAAAATACATGCAGAATTATAGACCTATCTCTCTTCTAAACACCGACTATAAAATATTAACTAAAGCCCTTACAAACAAATTAAAACCTTTCATGCATACTTTGATTAACGCGGATCAACAATACAGTGTAAAAAACAGAACCATAAATAAACATACACATTTCATTCGGGATGTCATCCAGTATACACATGAAAAAAAAACACACCAGCAGCAGTATTATCCGTTGATCAAGAAAAAGCCTTTGATAGAGTCGATCACGGATTTCTACATAAAGTTCTACAAGAAAATAATCTCGGCCAATACTTTAGGACATGGATAAAAATTATATATATAGAAAGCCGGAAAGTAAACTTTTAATAAATCACACTTTGTCTGAACCAATAAACTTAAAAAGAGCAGTGAGACAGGGTTGCCCTCTCTCACCTTTATTATACACACTAGTCTTAGAGCCAGTACTAAGGAAAATAAAACTAAATACTCATATTAAAGGAATACACGTACCAGGATTAGGGGAAAAAAAGCTAATAGCCTACGCAGACGACACAGTCTTTTTTCCATCAAATTTTTCATCAATACAAACTATTTTCGACACATTTAAAACTTTCGGCCATGCAAGTGGTTCAAAAATAAACATACAAAAGTCATCTATAATGGGAATAGGAAAATGGAAAAATAAAACGGACTTTCCCTTTCAATTAACACAAACAAGCAAAATGAAAATATATGGAATAATTTTCTCCTCGACACCAGGAAGATCTGATAACGATATGTGGAAAAAAATAATTTCAAAAATCAAGGAAAAACTAAAAAGATACCAATTTAAGAACGCGACGATCTTCGGTAGAAGCGTTATTTGTAATACGTACATACTTCCAAGTGTGCTATACATTTCAAATATCTTTCGTCCCCCTAAAAAATACATAACCGAAATAAATCAGTTAATTAGAATTTTTATTTTCAGACACACACTTCACAGTATCAAACATAAAACCTTAATACAAGAGAAACAACGGGGTGGAATATCACTGCAAGACATTAATACAAAAATAAACACTCTAGGAATCAAATTCATAAGCGACGCAATAAAAGACCCACAAGGATACCCTTTAACACACTATTACATAGGCCTTCATATAACAAAAATATGCAACTTTAACAACACCATACCACACCATTCCGGAACACTACCGCCCTTCTACAAACACTACATCAGATGCATAAAAGGGAATGAAAAACTCCTACACCAGTCAACCAAAAATATATACCAATACTTGATACAAACACAAGAACCACCTTTAGACCAACGAATAAAAATAGGATACAAATATGGGATAACAGATTATACGGAAATTTTCGCAAATTTACACATAAAAAACATATCATCGTCGGCAAGGGAAATAACCTATAGATTATTATTCAACTTAACACCACTCACACAGAAAAAAGAACACAGGAATATGACCTTGCAAAAATGTAGACTATGCTTTGGTACAACAGCAAAGGAAACAGAAGACCATATCTTCTTCCGTTGTAATACGATCAAATCAACAGTAGAAGAGCTGGGAAAAGCTTTTAGTAGATACACAAATGGAAAATTTGACATATATAAAGCAATTATGCTAAATTTAACTCCAAAAATTGACCCGCCCTTGCGGGAAAAAAATATTACGCATTTTAGCAGAATACAGGGACACCGTTTGGAAATGCAGAAACAAAGCAGTTTATGAAGGGAAATATTTCAGTCAAAATTTGTTTTTCTACATATTTTCAAAAAAAAATGGAGCATATTTTAGGAATATAGAACCAACAAGGGAGAACTCAAAAAAATAACCATTTCCTTTTCTTTTTTATGTATGGATGTATTACTATGTTTATTTTTTAAATTTATCATTTTCTACACTTCACTTTGATTAAGTACGAAAGGGAAGTGTGAATACGTGGAAGTTTTTTTTTTTAAAAAAAAAAAAAAAAAAAAAAAAAAAAAAAAAAAAAAGTGACAATAGAGTGATAGTGAATATGTTCTAGTCACGGAAACTGTACCATCCTTTATTTTTTTTTTTTGTAAATATTGTTATTTTATTGGATAGTTTAAGAAGGAACTATGTTCTTTTCTTTCTGTCTCTTCTATAACCTAATGTTTAATCTTTGACCTTTGTGTTGTTTAACTTCTTTTGGGAACCTTTTTCTCAGCAATGGGGAAGGCACTTTTTGGGTTATATTCCTATGTCTGTAAACATTGTTTATATGGAATTCATTGTCATTGGATTTCAACGGATAGCTTAAGAGGAAATTTTGTTCTTTTCTTTCTGTCTCTTCTGTAACCTAGAGTTTAATCTTTGACCTTTGTGTTGTACATTTCTTTTGGGATCCTTTTCTTAGCAAGGGGGGAGGGCACTTATTGAGATATTTTCCGATGTATGTAAACATTGACTATAGGGGTTTTTTTTTTTTTTTATATGTTTAATGTTTGTAAAGTTTAAGTGAAAAAAGTGGAATGTGAGCAAGTGTAAGCTATTTTATACATATGTAAAATACTATGAACTGTTGAGGAACTTGAATTAGCTATAAATCGTTTTTTATTAATTTCTTATTATTATTTTTATTTTCAATTTTTTTTTTTTTTTATTATTTTATCTTATTATTATTTTTTAAATTTTTTGTGTAAATTTATTTGTGAGAGTGCGAATGAAGCTTTATATGAAATA